>WNWK01006052.1:17500-62219 GCA_009830355.1 Cherax destructor | reverse complement strand
TGACAACATAAATTTCATCAAAGTGAAGTTCTTGCCTCCTAACACCACTCCTCTCCTCCAGCCCATGGACCAGCAGGTCATTTCCAACTTCAAGAAACTGTACACCAAAGCACTGTTTCAGAGGTGCTTTAATATGACCAATGACTCTGAATTGACCCTAAGAGAGTTCTGGAAAGAACACCTCAATATCGTGCATTGCATAGGCCTTATAGGTAAGGCTTGGGAGGAAGTGACTTCCAGGACTCTGAACTCTGCTTGGAGACCAGTGTGGCCGGATAGTGTCCAAGAGAGGAATTTTGAAGGATTTGAGGCTGACCCTGACGACCCTGTGCTGTTGTGGAACATGTTGTGGAACATGTTGTGGAAGATATTGTGGAATTGGGGAACAGCCTGGGGTTGGAGGTGAGTGGTGAGGATGTGGAAGAGTTGGTGGAGGAGCACAGGGTAGAGCTAACAACTGAAGAGCTGCAAGAGCTTCATCTGGAACAGCAACAGACCACAGCTGAGGTTATTGCTTCAAAGGAAGAGAGAGAGAGAATAAGGAGGTGCCTTCTTCAGTGCTTAAGGAGATGTGTACAAAGTGGAATGAGTTGCAGACATTTGTTGAAAGATACCACCCTGAGCAAGCTGAAATGAGCCTTCTGTGCAACCACTTCAGTGACAGAGCCATGTTGTACTTCAGAAAAGTGTTGAAGAGTCGCCAGAAACAGAGGACTGTGGACAGCTACTTCACCAGGCAGGGGTCTAGTGACTCTCAAGCTGGTCCTAGTGGCATTAAAAGACCAAGAAGGGAAGTAACCCCAGAGAGGGACTTGTCACCTGAAGTCCTTTTGGAGGGGGATTCCCCTTCCAACCACTAACACCTGCTCCAATCATCATATACATATCTTCCAGATGACTGCAAGTCTCTTCAATAAAGGTAAGTAAATGTTATTTTTTTTTATTTTGAGTGATTATTTTTTTGTGGAACGAATTAATTGTATTTACATTATTTCTTATGGGAAATAAGGTTTCAGATAACGAAAGATTCAGATTAAGTAATAGCTCCTGGAACGGATTAATTTCGTTAACCGAGGGTCCACTGTACAGTAATACCCCAGTTTTCGCCCTTAATCCGTTCCAGAAGGTCGGCCGAAATCCGAAATGGACGAAAACCGAAGTAATATTTCCCTTAAGAAATAATGTAAATCCAATTAATCCGTTTCAGACACCCAAAAATATTAAAAAAAAAAAACATTTTTTAAAGAATAACTATAGTTTTACATACAGAAAACAATGACAAATAATTATAAATGACTAATTTTAATGATAAATGAACATTACATACCTTTATTGAAGACTTGTTGGCGTATGGAAGAAGGCGAGGAGGGGAGAGGGAGTTTGGAAGGGAAATCCCCCTCCATAAGGACTTCAGGTATCAAAGCCCTATCTGGGGTACTTCCCTTCTTTGTCTTTTACTGGCACTAGGACCAGCTTGAGAGTCACTGCACTCCTATTGCACAAAAAATCTGTCCAGAGACCTCTGTTTCTGGCGTCTCTTTAAGATTTGCCTAAAATGGGACAAGACATTGTCATTGAACATGTTACAGACACGGCTTGCAACAGTTTTGTTAGGGTGATAATTCTCCGCAAAACTTTACAACTCACACCACTTTGCACACATGTCCTCTTTAAGGGGGGCTCCTTGTCATGGTAAAGAGGCTATCGGTCTGAGGAATTGGACCTCTTGGTCTTCTTCCTCAGACCGAACCTAATTACCCCCCAATCCCCCCTTCCCTATCCCATCTCCTCCATCCTCCCTTTTTCCCTTTCCTCCTCTTCCTCCTCATCCCTCCCTTAGTTCCTTCCCAGTTTTACCCTGGGAGCTTCTCTCCTCAGGCATTCTCATTCCTAGGTAGGGGGAAGGGTATCGTGGTCCATCCCATTCCGTTGAGGTCCTTGGCGGTGGTGTAGTTTGCCGTGGAATCTGGATCGCCTGGTGATGTCCCGATCCCTCTCCGGTCACCCGGGGGGTGGCCTTGGGTATCTTTCGGGCGACGGGTGTATCTGGAGGCCACCTTTCGGATTCCGGGGGTGGTGACCAAAGGCGGTATGCTTTGTGGCGGATATCCGGCCGCCCTCTCTTCTATCCGCCGAGATGGCTCGGTGGATGTGAGGTTGCTATCCCGGATTGCTGGTTTACTGGCATGAAGGGTAGGGTATGGCACGGGTTCCATGCAGCATCTACACTACTTGCGGTGTTGAGGTCCTCTTGGGCGCGGAGGGGGATTTACGCTCCCTTTCATTCCTCCTAGGCGCTATTCCTCCACGTTCCTCCCTTTTTTTTATTCTTTTTTTTTTTTTTTTTTTTCTTCTTTCTTTTTTTTTCTTAAAAATAAAAAGAAAGAAGTAACCTAACCATGGCTGACCCAATCCATGAACCCACTACCCCCGGGCCCCTTCCTGATACCGCACCCAGTACTGACCCTGCCTCGTTAACGGACAACTCTTTGGACACCTCTCATGCCCCTGTACCTCTTGCTGGTGCCGGTTCGTCACCTGCTTCAGGTACCGAGGTTCTGACCCCTTTGGACATATCTGACCTTCACTCTTCTCTGACCTTGATTCCGGCTTCTCCCTCGACGGTGCGGCAATTTTCGAATCGCTCGCCCGTCTCCCATCGGACCACCCCCGGTCCCACACCCAAACGACCAAGACCCACACATGACGATTCGACACTTCCTTCTCGTTCATCTCAGAAACGACCAGCTAGTCACGCACTCCCCTTAAACTCTCTGTTTCAAACTACTCAAAGTTTTTTACTCTGCGACCGACTTCTCTTAATACCTATCTTTCAGACCATAGTATTGGTAAAGCTCTGCTACGCCATGTTGGTAAAGACATCTCATTTCACGCTCTCAAGAGCGGCACTCGCATCATCACGGTCCAGAATGCTGGCCAAGCTCGCGATCTTTCTCTTCTTACAACCATAGATTCTGCTCCTGTTACTATTGACAAGCACCATTCCCTCAATTCTTGTTGTGGTTCTGTCATTTTGCCCCACACCATTGTCCAACGGAATTTCCAGACATGTGGTGATGACATTTTAGAGCAGCTTGAGCTCCAAGAACTCCCTATCCTTAAAGTTGACACTTTTGTCCTCCCTGTCAATAAGCGAAGACGTTATCCTTGCAATATAGCTCGTTTAACATTTGACTGCCGTGAACTACCACCTTCGGTTTACATTGCAGGTCAACATTTACAAGTCCGAAAGGTGACCCCTACACCACAACAGTGTAGAAACTGCTGCCGTTTTGGTCATCCAGCGAAATATTGCAGGTCCATGGCCGAATGCCCAGTCTGTGGTGCTGACGACCATGCCAGTTCTTCTTGTACTCTACCTCCCTCTTGCCTTAACTGTCATGAGGCACATCCGTCGTATTCTCGCCGTTGTCAGGTTTACCTGAATGAGCGGGAAATCCGTTGTCTCAAAGAGGCGGAAGGCTTCTCATATGCTATGGCCATCTCTCATCTACGCCTTCAAGGGAGACTTCCCCACATTTCCTATTCTCGAATTGCTAAACGTCGCCCCGCTTCTGGGGTCCCAACTTCCACGGCTTCCTCTGTGGTCGCCTCATCCTCAATCACCCCTGTCTCGAATCCTTTTGATATTCTTGGCTCCAAGGTCCCTACCTCGGCTTCCCACACTGTCCACACTCCTTCCTCTACTCACTCGCACAATTCTGAGTCTACACGTCCTCGTCCTTCACCTAAACCTCAGCGCCCCCCTTCTCATAAGCCCGGCAAAAAATCCCTACTGCCAGGTTCTTCGCCTCTGACTAGTTCTATAACGTGTGTGGAGGTTCATCCTCCTCCTCATACACTACCTTCATCCCCTGTCCCCTCCCAAGCCCCTTCGACAGTTTCCTCTTCTATCTCCTCGCCCTCTACTTTAGTACAGTCTATTGACTCCCCGATCGTTGCTCACTCTTCTTCCATTTCTAATGTAGTCCCACATTCTGCATTTTTGACTTCCAAACACGGGAAGCTATTGCAGAATATATTTCTGGACCGATGATGGACACTACTCCACCTGAGGTTCCTCATCTCTCTTCTTCGTCTCAAACCCCCCCTTCCTTCACAACGTCCTCCTCCTCCTCTGATTACAGGTCTTCCGCTACCTCCACACGTGGACTTTTCTAACCCTAGTCCATAGATTCCTCTCACTTCCACTTATATCTTTTCTCCATAAATCATGGCTTATTTGCAGTGGAATATCCGAGGCCTCAGGGGTAACCGGGTGAGCTTCAGGTGTTGCTTTCTCAGTTTTTCCCTGTTGGGGTCTGTTTGCAAGAACCCAAATTACAATCCACTGTTATCAGGCCCTTTTCAGGCTATGATTTGTTATATTCATCGGATCCTTTTTCTGATGGAACCTTTAACGAAAGTGCTCTTCTTATACGCACTGGTGTTCCATACCGTCAGCTCTATGTTCCTTCTTCCTTACATTACACCGCAGCCCGTATCCACTTGAATAAGTGGTATACACTCTGTTCTTTATATCTCTCCTTCCGGGCAATGTCTATCCCAGATGTTGATTTTCTGGTTTCTTCCTTACTGCCACCCTTCTATTACTTGGCGATTTTAACGCACACCATTTTCTGGGGAGGGTCGCACTGTGACTCCGTGGCATTCAGTTGGAGGCATTTCTTGCTTCTCTTCCCCTCCATGTTTTAAATACGGGTACTCCTACCCATTTTGATCCCCGAACTCATTCTTTCTCCTGCATCGATCTTTCCATCTGGTCTTCATCTACTGTCCTTGACTTCACCTGGTCTGTCCTCCCGGACTTACATGACAGCGATCATTTCCCAATCATCCTTAAGTCCCCTCTGTTTTCTCTACCTCCTCATTGCCCACGCTGACAATTTGACCGGGCGAAATGGGACCTTTACGCACATCTTACTGCCTTTCATGAGGTTCCTACCTCGTCCTTCATTGATGAGGTTTTACATCTCTTTTCGTTCTCCATCTTCACAGCGGCTTCACATTCTATTCCCCCAAACCTCGGGCAAGCATCCTCAGAAGTGCATGCCTTGGTGGTCTCCTGCTTGTGCTCGGGCAGTGCGTTTGAAACGCGCTGCATGGGGCAGGTATCGGTATAACAGAACCACAAAGAGACTCCTTGATTTCAAGCAGAAGAGAGCTATTGCTCGCCGTGTCATACGTGATGCTAAACGCACTTGCTGGCGAGATTACGTTTCTACTGTCACTTCGGCTGCCTCGATGAGTGCAGTCTGGAAGTGCGGAAATTAAGTGGTAAATTCTCCCCCGACCCGGCTCCTGTTCTTCAGGTTGCTGGTGTCGATATAGCACACCCTCTTGCCGTTGTCACTGAAATTGGTAATCATCTCGTCTGCATTTCTCAGGGGCTCCATCTATGCCCCTCGTTCCTTTCTTCTAAATCTGCCAGCGAGTTAAAGCCCTTAGATTTTTCTTCTCTTAGAGAAGAATCCTATAATGTGCCTTTTACCCTTCAGGAACTGGATCCAACACACTTTCTTGCCGATCATCGGCAGCTGGGCCAGACGGCATACATATTCGTATGCTACAGCATTTACATCAGTCTGCTATTACTGTCCTCTTACGACTCTTTAATCTCATATGGTCGCAAGGAGTTCTTCCCCAGCTGTGGAAGTCTGCTATTGTTCTCCCTTTTCGAAAACTAGGTGCTACGGGACGTGATCCCTCTCACTACCGTCCCATCGCTCTTACCAGTGCAGTTTGCAAGGTGATGGAACATCTAGTTAATAGACATTTGATGTGGTATTTAGAGACTCACAATAGTCTCTCCCCTAGTCAGTATGGCTTCTGCCATTGACCCCTTGCTGCGCTTGGATACGTATATTCGTAATGCCTTTGCGAATAACCATTCGGTTATCGCTATCTTTTTCGACCTTGAGAAGGCTTATGATACAACTTGGAGATATATAATATCTTGGCCCAGGCCCACTCCTTAGGCCTCCGAGGCAACCTACCATTCTTTCTTAAGGCCTTCTTAACTGACAGACATTTCCGGGTCCGGGTTAGTAATGAACTCTCCCCGGAATTTGTCCAAGCTGAAGGTGTCCCCCAGGGATGTGTTCTGAGCACAACACTTTTTCTGCTTGCTATAAATAATCTGGCATCTGTTCTCCCATCCAATATTTGGTCATCGCTCTATGTGGATGACTTTGCTATAGCTTGTGCAGGTGCTGACTGTCACCTCATTGCAGTTTCCCTCCAGCATGCCATCAACCGGGTTTCTGATTGGGCCACCACTCACAGGTTTAAATTTTCTAGTGGCAAAACTCATCAAATTACGTTCACTAGACGTTCAGTGGTCTCTGATCATCCATTGTACCTATACGGCTCACGTATCCCAGAACGTGATACAGTCAGGTTTCTCGGCCTCCTGTTTGACCGCAGATTGTCCTGGAAACCTCACATTACCTCTCTGAAGGCGACTTGTCATAGCCGGCTGAACCTCCTTAAAACCCTCGCACATCTTTCATGGGGGGCTGATCGTAGAACTCTCCTTCGCCTACATTCGGCCCTAATTTTATCGAAACTCGATTATGGTGACCAGATATATTCGGCAGCCTCTCCTGCCACTCTTTCCAGCCTTAATCCCATCCATCACCAGGGATTACGCTGATGCCTTGGTGCTTTTTGTTCTTCCCCGGTTGAGAGCCTCTATGTAGAAGCGAACATTCCATCCTTGTCCGATCGTCGTGATGCACATTGCATTCGCTATTATGTTCGCTCTCGTGACCTCCGCAATCCTTCCATGTATAGGATTGTCACAGATGTTAGTAGACGCTCGTTATTTGTTCGTCGCCCCTGTTTACTTCGTCCTTTTTCTCTTCGTTTGCATTCACTCTTGTCTTCCCTTCAGCTTCCGCCTTTATATGTTCATGTGGCTTCACCCTTTCCTCTACCCCCTTGGGAAGTTCCTGCTGTCTGTGTCTGTTCTATTCCTCTACCTTGCGCGAAAGTCCAACTACCTACGGCGGCTTCTCGCTCTTTCTTTCTAGACCATTTCCGTTCTCATTCCCATGCCATCGCAGTATACACCGATATTTCAAAGTCATCTGACGGCGTCGGATTCGCAGCAGTGTTTCCGGACAGCGTAGTACGAGGGCATCTATTACTCTCGGCTAGCATATTTACGGCTGAATTGTATGCCATTCTTGTGGCACTTATCCGTATTGCATCTATGCCTGTATCACCATTTGTGGTCGTTTCAGACTCCCTTAGTGCTTTACAGGCTATCTGTAAAATTGATACACCTCACCCCCTAGTTCTTCGTATCCACCTTTGGTTACGCCGTATCTTTAGCAAGCATAAAGATATTGTTTTTTGTTGGGTCCCTGGTCATGTTGACGTACAGGGCAATGAACAGGCAGACACTGCTGTGCGGTCAGCAGTACATGACCTTCCAGTTTCATATAGAGGTGTTTCTTTCACGGACTATTTTGCGGTCATTGCTACCCACCTTCGCACCCGTTGGCAACAACGCTGGTCTGACCTGCTGAATAACAAACTTCATTCTATTAAACCGGTTATAGGTTTCTGGCCTTCTTGTCACCAATGTCGAGGTTGGGAGACTACACTCTCCCGTCTTCGCATCAGCCACACTCGTCTTACTCACGGGTATCTCATGGAGAGGCTCCCTGCCCCTCTCTGTGAGCATTGTCAGGTTCCAGTGTCTGTTCGACATATTCTGCTGGACTGCCTACTCTATCAACGAGCACACAGAATTTACCTCCAACGACGTCTTCGCTCTGCGGCCCTTTCTTTACCTTCCCTTCTTGCAGATGGACCCTCCTTTAATCCTGACTCTCTTGTTGAC
Source organism: Cherax destructor (assembly GCA_009830355.1). NCBI lineage: Eukaryota > Metazoa > Arthropoda > Malacostraca > Decapoda > Parastacidae > Cherax > Cherax destructor. Next base: position 54,346 of record WNWK01006052.1, on the reverse strand, counting down.
TTTTTGACAGAAACTGACTTACTACACAAACTCTGAAGATTATACCTCTAGCACCTTCCTCAGTCCCTTCTACCTCGATCTCTTGCTACCCTCTATCCCTGCACTATCCACCGTCATGCTGCACTCCATACCCTACTAATCGTCCATCTCATTCTTACAACCCACTCTCCCTGCATCCTACAATAACCTGCAGCGCTGTATAACCCTTCTGGTTTAGCGCTTTTATTTGATTATAATAATAATAATTTGCACACATGTCCTTGATCACTGAAGAAGGCACATTCTCCCCTCCTCTGCTGAAGCAATTTCCTCAGCTGTGATCTGTTGCTGTTCCAGTTGAAGGTGTTGCAGCTCTTCAGTGGTTAGCTCTTCCCTGTGGTCCTCCACCAACTCTTCCACATCCTGGAGGATGAGCAGGAGCATTGTCCATTACCAGGAGGCACTTGAGTGGCAATTTATTTTCCAGGAGGAATTTCTTCACACTTGAGTCAAACACTTCATTGACCCACTCATTGAAAATTAGCCTCATGACCCATGCCTTATTGTTAGCCTTCCACATCACACACAATTTACTCTACATGACATTGTTTTTCTTGAACATTCGGGGATTTTCAGAGTGATACACTAGTAAAGGCTTCACTTTGAAATCCCCACTAGCGTTACCACAGAACAAGAGAGTTAGCCTATCCTTCATAGGCTTGTGTCCTGGCAGTGCCTTTTCCTCCTGCGTGATGTAGGTCCTCTTTGGGATTTTCTTCCAAAAGAGGTCTGTTTCGTCACAATTGAACACTTGTTGGGGGAGGAATCCTTCAGCCTCTACGTACCCCTTGAATTCATCAATGAATTCTTTGGCTGCACGTTTGTCAGAACTTGCAGCCTCGCCATGCCTTACCACACTGTGTATGCCACTTCGCTTCTTGAATCTGTCAAACCAGCCTTTGCTAGCCTTAAATTCACTAACAGCAGCACTCGTTCCAGGCATTTTTTACTAGTCCGCCTTGCCTTTTCGCAAATTATCCCCTCCACAACACTATCTCCCGCTAACTGTTTTTTGTCGATCCACACCAACAACAACAACAACTCCACATCCTCGATTGTTTGTGATCTCTATTTCGTTAGCATATTTACCCCTTTCACAACATCAGCTTCCTTGATTTCTGCTTTCTTCTCCAGGATGGAACTGGTTGTTGATGTCGACTTCCCATACATCCTGGCGAGCTCGACCACACGTACACCACTTTCATATTTTGCAACAAGTTCTTTCTTGAATTCTATCATGTTTCTCACCTTTACCAAAGTGCTGGCACTCTGAACTTTCTTTGGCCAGATGGTGGCTTATTTCACAGTCGCAATCAATAAACTAGCACAAAAAACAATGGATGAATGTGCAGAGTATTGATAACTCAACGAGAGACACGGGCAAACTAAGTGTGGTACGTATGAGAAGCTGCGTCCCATGCAGGCAGACGCGTCTGATACCGACGATTTTTGAGTGGATCTATGAAACCCAGGGGAAAATTTCACTGAAAAAAGTGCTCGAAATCCGAATTGTACAATTTCCACACCCGACGAAAACCGGAGGGTCCACTGTACTTTTGTACTGTGGCCATCATTAGCATTTGTGCATACCATAGCTGAGAGTCTTTTGTTGTATTAATATTGGTAGAATTACCGACAATATGTTAAGTAAAAGGACACAAATGCAACTAATGTGACATTTTATTGTGGCAACGTTTCGCTCTCCAGGAGCTTTTTCAAGCCGTTACAAGCAATACATGGACACAGAGGGTATATATATACTCTCAAAGTGAGGTGTAATACTAGTGGTGGTAGAAGTAGTAGTGATATAAGTTGTAGTAGTAGTAATACAATAAGGTAGAACAATCAACTTGCTCATGAGTAAAAGGTGATAAAAACAATTACTTGGGTAGTATTAAAACAGGTTAGACAAATATTTCTGTAAGAGGTTGGAAAAGAGAAGGCCTGTAGCAGTGTTCCACATCTGCGATGCGCTTGTGTGGTATTAGCAGGAGAGGCTATGTGATGGTAGGGTTTACTGTTTTCAGGAGGATTCTCTGAAGTCTTAGCAATATTTGTCTAGCCTGTAAACTTTTATTCCTCGCCTTACACAGACCAGTAGCTTAACCCTTTCAGGGTCTGTGCCATAGTTCTACGGCTTTCAGTTCAGGGTCCAAACCGTAGTTCTGCGTCATGAGCTCAGCTCACTCAGATAAGCTTTGAGTGGCAAATTTGGGCCTAGATATGAGAGAATACATCTATGTGGTAAGTCTGCACCACATAAAACAAATCCTGCAGCACACAGTGCATAATGAGAGAAAAAAACTGAAACCGCAATTTTTTATTAAAACAGCGACTTTGCAGTGCTTTTTCGTATACTTTGTATAGGTGTATTTGCGATTTCTTGATCTCATTTGATTGAATGGAAGATATATTACAGATATAGAGATGATTTTGATTGGTTTTAGTACTGCAAATGGCTTGAATCTGAGCTCAAAATAGCGTAAATGTTAAATTTTTGCCTATGTTCAAGAGTAAACAAATGACCTCACACATCTAATACGCGCCAGCTAGTGGATCTAATATACGTTCACAAATGTGGTGATATTATTTGTACAATTATTACAATATTGCATAACAGTAAATCTTCCATTTTTTGGTTTGAATAAAAATTCATTATGTGAATAAAAAATCAAAATGGAATTCATTTGTATAGACTGAAAACATAACTAATGAACGAAGGAAATGTTAGTTTAGTGCCAGGAATGCCTGCATTGTTTATTCTGCACCCTATTTTGAAATTGGAATATTTTGAACTTTGAGTTAAATTGGCTAAATTACCAATTTCCAATCACTTTATTTTGTAGTTGAAACAGTTGACTGGGCAATTTTTTGTGCTTGATCAATAGAATAGAAGTAATACTAGTGAAATAACTTAAGAATTTTGTCGACTGGAATAATGTAATTGGCCTAAAATGGGAGTCAAAGTCGGAAAAATCACCGGTGCGTAAATATCGCTGACACATCAAAATTCGCAAGAGCATAATTTCGTCAATTTTCAATCAAATTTCGTAATTTTTGTTTTATTACCTTCAGAAAAAGATTCTCTACCATTTCATAAGAATTTTTTTTTAATTCTTGGACACTGGTGCACCCCTTCCAAAAATGGCCTTGGACCCTGAAAGGGTTAATGCTGAGTAAACCATGTGTACACTGTAAAGTCTGATATTTTAGTTGTCACTGTTTTCCTAGTGTCCTGATTTTCCACTAAACTTGTGTGTTGCCTATGATCATTCATCAGATTAAATACTCATACTAATTCCATGCTTAAACACTGGTTTTAGTATACCATAAACACATTTCTGAGTATGTATAAGTAAAATTTTTGAGTTACCAAAACTTTCCTGCTTCTCCTAACTTAACCTGTAGAAGCTTTATCACTGTTGCTCCCAAACATTTTATTTGAAGAACATGAATATGATTTATCTTTAACCCTTTGGGGGTCGGTGCCGTACTAGTACGTTTTACGAGCAGGGGTTGGTGCCGTACTAGTACGCCCAAATTCTAGCGGCCTCAATTTAAGCAGAAAACGTCTGTTAGGCATACATATGAAAGAATGGGTCTGTGTGGTCAGTGTGCGCAGTATGAAAAAAATCCTGCACTACAAAATCCTGCACTACACACTGCATAATGAGAGAAAAAAACTCTGACCGTTTTTTTCGATTAAAACAACGAATTTGCAGTCGATTTTCGTATGGTATTTATTGATGTATTCTTGTTTTCTTGGTCTCATTTGATAGAATGGAAGATATATTACAGAAATAGAGATGATTTTGATTGGTATGACAATAACAAGTACCTTGAAATTGAGCTCAAAGTAGCGAAAATGTTCGATTTTTGACGATGTTCAAGAGTAAACAAATCACACCATGCCTCCAATACACATCAACTGGCGAGTCTCATATTCATGCACAAGTGCTTTGATATTATTTATACCATTTTTACAATGATGCAGTTGTATACATAACAGTAAATCTTCTATTTTTTGTGAGAATAAAAATTCTAAATGAAAAGCAAAAGTAATGAAACAGGGGCATGGAGACGTGACTAATGAACAGAGAACATGTTATTTTAGTGCCAGGAATGTCTGCCTTGTTTACTCTGGACCCTATTTTGAAATTGGCATCGTTTGAAATTTGTGTGAAATTGGAAAATTGCCATTTTCTGACCACTATTTTGGGTAGATGAAATTGGTAAATAGGCGGTTTCTTGTACTCAATCGATAGAAGAAATGGAGTTCTAGCGAAATAGCTATAATTTTAGGAGACTGAAGCATTGGAATTTGTCGAAAATAGGGCTCAAAGTGGGCAAAATCGCCAATGCGTAAGTGTCGTGGCTACCACTAACTTCGCAAAAGCATAATTCCGTTAGTTTTCTATCAAATTTCATAATTTTGGTGGCGTTATGATCTGAAAAGATTCTCTATAATTTAATAAGAATTTTTTTTTTTTTTTTTTCAAAAAATTTTCGACCCCAAGAACACTTTCCTGAGAAGGCCTGTCGACCCCCAAAGGGTTAAAAAAATACATATAGTATTTTTATAAAGTCTTTCACTTGCAATTGATTGTCAGCTGAAAATTTCTTTTTATCATGTTGTCCATCTCCCACCGAAGTAGGGTAACCCAAAGACAGAAACATTCATCATTCATTAATGGTCATCTTGTCAGTAGCACACACATTGTCTCACACTTCAGATTATTCTCTGAACTGCAATATCCCAACCATCCTGCAGACTTGATTGAACGTGAGGTATTAGTGTATACAAAAATTGGGATTAAATGAAACACATTTGATAAATATTTTTTATGGCAATTTCTAATATGTTTTATTGTAATATAAGTTATAACTAGAGGGTACTAAACCTTTAACCCTTTCAGGGTCCAAGGGGGGGTCTCCGAAACTCGTTCTCAGGGTCCAAGAATTTAAAAAAAAAAAAAAAATTCCTATGAAATGATAGAGAATCTTTTTCCGATCATAACGCCACAAAAATTATGAAATTTGATCGAAAACTAACGGAATTATGCTTTCGCGAAGTTAGCGGTAGCCATGACACTTACGCATCGGCGATTTCGCCCACTTTGAGCCCTATTTTCTGCAAATTCCAATGTTTCAGTCAACTAAAATTATAGCTATGTCGCTAGAACTCCATTTCTTCTATCGATTTAGTACAAGAAACCACCTATTTACCAATTACAACTACCCAAAATAGTGGTCAGAAAATGGCAATTTGGCCAATTTCACACACATTTCAAACGATGCCAATTTCAAAATAAGAGTCCAGAATAAACAAGGCAGACATTCCTGGCACTAAAATAATGTCTTCTCTGTTCATTAGTCACGTTTCAAGGCCCCTCTTACATTACTTTTGCTTTTCATTTTGAATTTTTATTCTCACAAAAAAATAGAAGATTTACTGTTATGTATACAACTGCATCATTGTAAAAATGGTATAAATAATATTAGAGCACTTGTGCATGAATATTAGACTCGCCAGTTGATGTGTATTGGACGAATGGTGTGATTTGTTTACTCTTGAACATCGTCAAAAATCGAACATTTTCGCTACTTTGAGCTCAATTTCAAGGTACTTGTCGTTGTCAAACCAATCAAAATCATCTCTATTTCTGTAATATATCTTCCAATCTATCAAATGAGACCAAGAAAACGAGAATACATCAATAAATACCATACGAAAATAGACTGCAAAGTCGCTGTTTTAAACCAAAAACATGGTCAGTTTTTTTTTCCTCATTATGCACTGTTTGGTGCAGGAATTTTTTTATACTGCGCACACTGACCGCACAGACCCATTCTATCACATCTAGGCCTAACAGCCTGGTTCTGCTTGATTTGAGGGCGCTAGAATTTAGGCGTACTAGTACGTCAATAACCCCAGGGCGTAAGCTGTACTAGTACGTCAATAACCCTGAAAGGGTTAAGGATGAGGTAAAGATGTGATGGTCTTGGTGGTAACAATGATCATGAGGATGTAGGTGACAAGGTTGAAATTCTTAGAACTAGTTTGTTTGTAAAACTATATAGTTATTCTCTATAAAATGTATTTTGTTAATATTTTTGGGTGTCTGGAACGGATTAATTGCTTCCATTCCAGACACCCAAAAATATTAACAAAAAATACATTTTTTAGAGAATAACTATACAGTGGACCCCCGCCTAACGAGCACCCCGGAAATCGTACAATTATGTAAGTATAATATTGTAAGTGCTTGTGGAAGTGTATTTTTGGGGGTCTGAAATAGACTAACCTACGTGACATTATTTCTTAAGGAAGTAAATTCGTTCGGTAATGGCACTTGAGCAGGCTTCTGGAATGAATTTTGCTCGTTAGGCGGGGGTCCACTGTAGTGTTACATACAAACTAGGGCATACAAAAACTGAGGTTCCACTGTATTCCTTGGAAATATCATCCTGATCTGGCTCATCAAAGGTTTTGGGTGTGAAGGGGTTTCTGAAGTTATAACTGTAGTAGTGGGGGGATTTTGTGCTTGAGGATTGATTGGTGACTCGGGGAAACTGTGATGAACATTGGCTGGGCACTGCCTTGGTTGAAAGCAGACAGCATTAGTGCAGTTCTTTCTAGGGCAAACACATTGTCCTCTTAAGCATCTTACTTTGCTCCACTTTATCAGCTCCAAACATTTTACATTTTAATTTTTTTTATAGTAACCATAGAATTCGTAGCTTGGAGATTAGGTGGTGGTGTGGGGTCACTAAAAGTATTATCGATAGGGCTGAGGGTTCATTGAGGTGGTTTGGACATTCATAGCAGATGGAGCAAGGTAGGATGACTTGGAGGGTGTACAAATCTGCAGTGGAGGGAAGGTGGGGTAGGGTTGCTCTAGGAAAGTTTAGAAGGAGGGGGTAAAGGAGGTATAGACATCCAGCAGGCATGTGAGAGCATATTAGATGAGAGTGAGTGGAGGCAAATGGTTTGGGGACTTGACGAGCTGTTGGAGTGTGAGCAAGGTGACAATTTGTGAAGGGATTCTGGGAAACTCTTTAGCCAGACTTGAGTCCTGGAGGTGGGAAGTACAATGCCTGCACTCTGATGGAGGGGTGGGATATTTCCAGTTTGGAGGTGCATCTGAATTGTTGAATCTGAATCAACATACATCTGGCAATATAGTGATAGTGAATGCTGGTAAAAAAAAAAAAAAATCTTCTTTTGGGTCACCCTACCTTGGTGGGAAACAGCCAGTTTGTTAAAAAAAAAAAATTAACCTACTGAGTTATAAGCATAGTAGCCACTTGGTCATATGCTCATTTTGACTTAGGTGTGGTGAATTGGCATGTCATAGTACAATAATAATAATAATAATAATACTTTATTGTGACATGGTACAATGATACATGGTAGACAAGATATATTTCTTAATGAGATGTACATGCCAAAAGTCCCTAATATGCTGTGCATTGCGGGCATTCTTAAGACTACTTTATTCTAGACTACATGGTAAAAAGTTATGGTTGACAATTTATAAAATAAGTATAATTGCATATATAAGTTATAAAGTTTGAATATAAGTTGAACATATCAATTAATTGCAGCAATGCAACTAATTGAGTGAGATAACAATTTAAAACAATTAGTTGCATTGCAGTTACAGTTTACGTGGTCATTATAATGTAAATGTTAGGTAATAGTTAGCTTAGTATGTATTATTCCTGCCAGGTGACTGTGAAACAGAAACCTGAAACTGTTTTACATGATGGTAGGATTGCTGGTGTCTTTTTTCTGTCTCATAAACACGCTGGATAACAGGTATATCTAGCTACTTCTACTTACACTTTAGGTCACACTACACTGGCATACACATGCATATATATACATACACACATCTAGGTTTTTCTTCTTTTTCTTAATAGCTCTTGTTCCTTTTATTTTCTCTATTGTCCATGGGGAAGTGGAAAAGAATCTTTCCTCCGTAAGCCATGCGTGTCGTATGAGGCGACTAAGATGCCGGGAGTAATGGGCTAGTAACCCCTTCTCCTGTACAAATCTACTAAAAACGAGAAGAAGAAAAACTTTATAAAATTGGGTTGTCTGAATGTGCGTGGATGTAGTGCGGATGATAAGAAAGAGATGATTGCCGATGTTATGAATGAAAAGAAGTTGGATGTCCTGGCCCTAAGCGAAACAAAGCTGAAGGGGGTAGGCGAGTTTCAGTGGGGAGAAATAAATGGGATTAAGTCAGGAGTATCTGAGAGAGTTAGAGCTAAGGAAGGGGTAGCAATAATGTTGAAGGATCAGTTATGGAAGGAAAAGAGGGAATATAAATGTGTAAATTCAAGGATTATGTGGATTAAAATAAGGGTCGGATGCGAAAAGTGGGTCATAATAAGCGTGTATGCACCTGGAGAAGAGAGATGTGTAGAGGAGAGAGAGATTTTGGGAGATGTTAGCGAATGTATAGGAACTTTTGAACCAAATGAGAGAGTAATTGTGGTAGGGGACCTAAATGCTAAAGTGGGAGAAACATGCAGAGAGGGTGTAGTAGGTAAGTTTGGGGTGCCAGGTGTAAATGATAATGGGAGCCCTTTGATTGAACTTTGTATAGAAAGGGGTTTAGTTATAGGTAATACATATTTTAAGAAAAAGAGGATAAATAAGTATACAAGATATGATGTAGGGCGTAATGACAGTAGTTTGTTGGACTATGTATTGATAGATAAAAGACTGTTGAGTAGACTTCAGGATGTACATGTTTATAGAGGGGCTACAGATATATCAGATCACTTTTTAGTTATAGCTACAGTGGGAGTAAAAGGTAGATGGGATACAAGGAAAATAGAATCAGTAAGTAAAAGAGAGGTGAAGGTTTATAAACTAAAAGAGGAGGCAGTTAGGGTAAGATATAAACAACTATTGGAGGATAGATGGGCTAGTGAGAGTGTAGGCAATGGGGTCGAAAATGTATGGGGTAGATTTAAAAATGTAGTGTTAGAGTGTTCAGCAGAAGTTTGTGGTTACAGGCGAGTGGGTGCGGAGGGAAGAGGAGCGATTGGTGGAATGATGATGTAAAGAGAGTAGTAAGGGAGAAAAGTTAGCATATGAGAGGTTTTTACAAAGTAGAAGTGATGCAAGGAGGGAAGAGTATATGGAGAGAAAAAGAGAGGTTAAAAGAGTGGTGAAGCAATGTAAAAAGAGAGCAGATGAGAGAGTGGGTGAGATGTTATCAGCAAATTTTGTTGAAAATAAGAAAAAGTTTTGGAATGAGATTAATAAGTTGAGGAAGCCTAGAGAACAAATGGATTTGACAGTTAAAAATAGGAGAGGAGAGTTATTAAATGGAGAGTTAGAGGTATCGGGAAGATGGAGAGAATATTTTGAGGATTTGTTAAATGTTGATGAAGACAGGGAAGCTGTGATTTCGTGTGTAGGGCAAGGAGGAATAACATCTTGTAGGAGTGTGGAAGAGCCAGTTGTGGGTGTAGGGGAAGTTCGTGAGGCAGTGGGTAGAATGAAAGGGGGTAAGGCAGCTGGGATTGATGGGATAAAGATAGAAATGTTAAAAGCAGGTGGGGATATAATTTTGGAGTGGTTGGTGCTATTATTTAATAAATGTATGGAAGAGGGTAAGGTACCTAGGGATTGGCAGAGAGCGTGTATTGTTCCTTTGTATAAAGGCAAAGGGGACAAAAGAGAGTGCAAAAATTATAGGGGAATAAGTCTGTTGAGTGTACCTGGTAAAGTGTATGGTAGAGTTATTATTGAAAGAATTAAGAGTAAAACAGAAAGCAGGATAGCAGATGAACAAGGGGCTTTAGGAAAGGTAGGGGTGTGTAGACCAAGTGTTTACAGTGAAACATATAGGTGAACAGTATTTGGATAAGGGTAAAGATGTTTTTGTGGCATTTATGGATTTGGAAAAGGCGTATGATAGGGTAGATAGGGGGCAATGTGGCAGATGTTGCAGGTGTATGGAATAGGAGGAAGGTTACTGAAAGCAGTGAAGAGTTTTTATGAGGATAGTGAGGCTCAGGTTAGAGTGTGTAGGAGGGAAGGGGACTATTTCCCAGTAAAAGTGGGCCTTAGACAAGGATGTGTGATGTCACCGTGGTTGTTCAATATATTTATAGATGGGGTTGTAAGAGAAGTGAATGCGAGGGTCTTGGCAAGAGGTGTTGGGCTAAAAGATAAAGAAGCAAATACAAAGTGGGAGTTGTCACAGTTGCTTTTTGCTGATGACACTGTGCTTTTGGGAGATTCTGAAGAGAAGCTGCAGAGGTTGGTGGATGAATTTGGTAGGGTGTGTAAAAGAAGAAAATTGAAAGTGAATATAGGAAAGAGTAAGGTGATGAGGATAACAAAAGAATAGGTGACGAAAGATTGGATATCAGATTGGAGGGAGAGAGTATGGAGGAGGTGAATGTATTCAGATATTTGGGAGTGGACATGTCGGCGGATGGGTCTATGAAGGATGAGGTGAATCATAGAATTGATGAGGGGAAAAGGGTGAGTGGAGCACTTCGGAGTCTGTGGAGACAAAGAACCTTGTCCATGGAAGTAAAGAGGGGAATGTATGAGAGTATAGTTATACCAACGCTCTTATATGGGTGTGAAGCATGGGTGATGAATGTTGCAACGAGGAGAAGGCTGGAGGCAGTGGAGATGTCATGTCTGAGGTCAATGTGTGGTGTGAATATAATGCAGAGAATTCGGAGTTTGGAAATTAGGAGGAGGTGCGGGATTACCAAAACGATTGTCCAGAGAGCTGAGGAGGGGTTGTTGAGGTGGTTTGGACATGTAGAGAGAATGGAACGAGACAGAGTGACTTCGAGAGTGTATAAATCTGTAGTGGAGGGAAGGCGGGGTAGGGGTCGGCCTAGGAAAGGTTGGAGGGAGGGGTAAAGGAAGTTTTGTGTGCGAGGGCTTGGATTTCCAGCAAGCATGTGTGAGCGTATTTGATAGGAGTGAATGGAGGCATATGGTTTTTAATACTTGACGTGCTGTTGGAGTGTGAGCAAAGTAACATTTATGAAGGGATTCAGGGAAACCGGCAGGCCGGACTTGAGTTCTGGAGATGGGAAGTACAGTGCCGGCACTCTGAAGGAGGGGTGTAAATGTTGCAGTTTTATAACTGTAGTGTAAAGCACCCTTCTGGCAAGACAGTGATGGAGTGAATGATGATGAAAGTTTTTCTTTTTCGGGCCACCCTGCCTTGGTGGGAATCGGCCGATGTGTTAATAAAAAAAAATAAAAGTATTATTCATAACAGGTTTTTACATTTAAGTGATTAGTCAGGTTTTTACATTAAGTGATTATTCTACTTTGTTGAGAATGTTTGATATTGAGCATTTAGCTTTGGGTGAGAAGGTGATTTTTTAGCATCGTTTTGAATTGGGGTAAAGGCAGGGTTTCTTTGGCAATGACAGGTAATGAATTCCAGATTATCGTGCCTTTTATATGCATTGAGTTTTTACATAGTGTTAGATGGACACGGGGAACATCGAGGAGTGATCTGTGTCTAGTGTTATGGTCATGTGTCCTGTTAAAATTGGTAAGGAGAAGTTTGAGTGGTGGGTTAATATTTGCATAGAGTGTTCTATGTATGTAATAGGCACAGTAAAAAGTATGGATGTCTTGTATGGTGAGTAAGTTTAGGTTTTTGAATATTGGTGGAGTATGTTGTCTGGAGTGTGAATTTGTTATCATTCTAACTGCTGCCTTTTGTTGTGTTATTAGTGGTCTGAGATGAGTTATTGATGTAGAGCCCCATGCGCAGATTCCATAGGTGAGGTATGGGTAAATGAGTGAGTGATATAGGGTAAGGAGAGCTGGTTGTGGAACATAGTACCGTATCTTGGATAGTATTCCCACGGTCTTTGAGACTTTCTTGGAAATTTGTTGTATGTGTGTCTGAAATTTGAGGCCACTGTCAAGATGGATTCCTAAGAATTTTCCCTCTGTGAGTTTTGCGATAGGGGACCCGTTTATCATTATGTTAAGTGGTGCGTTTGTAGCTCTGTTCCCAAACTGGATAAAATAGGTTTTATCAATATTGAGAGTAAGTTTGTTGGTCATCATCCAGGTAGATATTTTCTGCAATTCAGTATTTGCAGTGTTGGCTAGTATGTCTGGGCTAGGGTGCGAGATAACGTATGTAGTGTCATCTGCAAAAAGTATGGGTTTGAGTAGTTGAGATGCATTTGGTAGGTCGTTAATGTAAATGAGAAAGAGTAGTGAGCCAAGAACACTTCTGTGTGGGACACCTACGGTAATAGTTTGCGCGGTGGAGCTAGCTCCATTTGTGTACACATATTGGTTTCTGTTGCTTAGGTATGATTTTAGGTAGTTGAGGGAGTGTCCTCTTATACCATAGTGTGATAATTTTAGGTGTAACAGATCATGGTCAACTGTATCAAAAGCTTTACGAAAATCAATGAAGATTCCCACTGGGATTTCTTTTTTTTCAAGGGCGGTGTAAATTATTTCTAACATGTGTATAATGGCATCATTTGTATTTTTATTAGGCCTGAATCCAAATTGACAGTGGTTGAGTACGCTGTTGGAGGTGAGGTAGGAATATATTTGTTTATGAATTAATTTTTCAAAGATTTTGGAGAGAAGGGGTAAGTTAGATATCGGCCTGTAGTTATTAAGGTCTGTTTGAGCTCCTCCTTCATGTATTGGGGTGACCCTCGCTATTTTGAGTATTGATGGGAAGGTAGAGGATTCAATGGATTTGTTAAAGAGTGTAGCAATAATTGGTGAGAGAACTTGAGAGGCTTTTTTGTATATAAATGGTGGTAAGTTATTTAGGTCACCTGCTTTGTTTTTTAGTGTGTTGATTATAAGTGAAACTTCTATTGGGTTGGTTGGGGCTAGGAATAGTGTGTTCGGATAGGTTCGGATAGGACCCTTTCAGGGTCCAAGGCCATTTTTGGAAGGGGTGTGACAGTGTCCAAGAATTTAAAAAAAAAAAATCTTATTTTTTCTTATGAAATGGTAGAGAATCTTTTTCTGAAGGTAATAAAACAAAAAGTACGAAATTTGATTGAAAATTGACAAAATTATGCTCTCGCGAATTTTGATATGTCAGCAATATTTACGCATTTGCGATTTTGCCCACTTTGACTCATATTTTAGGCCAATTACATTATTCCAGGCGACCAAATTCTTAGCTATTTCACTAGTATTACCTCTATTCTATCGATTGAGCACAAGAAATCGCCCAGTCAACTGTTTCAACTACAAAATAAAGTGATTGGTAATTTAGCCAATTTAACTCAAAGTTCAAAATATTCCAATTTCAAAATAGGGTGCATAATAAACAATGCAGGCATTCCTGGCACTAAATTAACATTTCCTCTGTTCATTAGTTACATTTTCAGTCTTGACAAATGTATTCCATTTTGATTTTTTATTCACATAAGGAATTTTTATTCAAACCAAAAAATGGAAGATTTACTGTTATGCAATATTGTAATAATTGTACAAATAATACCACCACATTTGTGAACGTATATTAGACCCACCAGCTGGTGCGTATTAGACGTGTGAGGTCATTTGTTTACTCTTGAACATAGGCAAAAATTTAACATTTCCGCTATTTTGAGCTCAGTTTCAAGCCATTTGCAGTACTAAAACCAATCAAAATCATCTCTATATCTGTAATATATCTTCCATTCTATCAAATGAGACCAAGAAATCGCAAATACAACTATACAAAGTATACGAAAAAACACTGCAAAGTCGCTGTTTTAATCGAAAATTGCAGTTTCAGTTTGTTTTCTCTCAATATGCACTGTGTGCTGCAGGATTTGTTTTATGTGGTGCACACTTACCACATAGATGTATTCTCTCATATCTAGGCCCAAATTTGCTGCTTAAAGCTTATCTGAGTGAGCTGAGCTCATGATGTAGAACTACGGTTTAGACCCTGAACTCAAAGCCGTAGAACTATGGCACGGACCCTGAAAGGGTTAAGCCATAGTACTGTGCAGGGGGGTTACAGGAGGAGAATTACTAAAGGGATATAAAAACCTGGTCTAGGGCCAGGCTGCAGGAGTAAGCAAACTCAAAACTTTTTTTAGGGTACCTTCAAAGGTGTGTTCCTCAAAATCAGCACTTTATTAAAAAAAAACTTTGTAAAAAACATATAGGAACAATAGGGTTATGTTGCAGACACTTCCAAATTTTTAAGTACATACAGTGGAACCTCGGTTTTCGTATGCCCTAGTTTGTATGTAAAACTATAGTTATTCTCTATAAAATGTTTTATATTTTTTATTAACACATCGGCCGTTTCCCACCAAGGCAGGGTAGCCCGACAAAGAAAAACTTTCATCATCATTCACTCCATCACTGTCTTGCCTGAAGCATGCTTACACTACAGCTACAAAACTGCAATATTAACACCCCTCCTTCAGAGTGCCAGCACTGTACTTTTGTTAATATTTTTGGGTGTCTGGAATGGATTAATTGGATTTACAGTACATTATTTCTTATGGGAAATATTAACAAAAAATACATTTTATAGAGAATAACTATAGTTTTACATTCAAACTAGGGCATACGAAAACTGAGGTTCCACTGTATTCTAGGTACACAATAATACAGTTTATCTTGCCTTACACACTATTGTTGCTTGTTGACGTGGAAGTGTGTGGATAGACTTGATGCAACCCTACTGAGCTTAGATGGATGCAGTTCAGTGGTTGATGGTCGTACTAGAATGCTCAAGTACTGGATGTTTTAAAGCATCTCTGGTTTGTTTTACCCTGTGGTACTCTAAACAACTGACAATAAGGCATCATTGCTTGCTCTAAAATCTTCAAATCAGTGCTTCTAAACTGGTCAGGCTCCTTTTTTTTGGTGAAAAACTCTGCAGTGTTACGAATAACATGGAATTACTCACATAACTCCTACTGTGTTTTGAAATCACCTGTTGCATTGACACAGAGAAACAAGGTGAATTGATCCTTAGCTGCTTTGTAACCAGCTACAATTTTCTTGCTAATGTGTGTTCTTGGTGGCATATGCTTTCAGGATTGCCTTGTCTCATCATCATTATACACTTGGTGGGGACTATCACCGTTCTCAGAAATAATTTCTTTGGGAAAATTCTCCATAGCAACGTGACCAGCTGATGCATGCCACTAAAATTTATGTTATGCATTGTTGTGAAGCCTCTTTCCTCTCTCACAGTTTTATAGTAAGTGCCTAACAATGTCCCCTTTTCTTGTCCTCTCAATTCACACATTTAGTAACATTTGTCTTAGCTGTATTACCTCTCCTGGCATTTTTGTTTTCACCCCCAACTCTGTATGTAGTGAGCTTCTACCATGTCATTGTGCAGTACTGTACTTATTAGTCCATTAATTAGAGGTTCAGTGTAGTTTGTTTGTAACAGGTAAAGAGCTGGTCTATGATTATATTTCCTCTTGCTTTTTCACTCCTCCAGGGACAGGGGATTTAGTTCTCACACTTTTCTTTATTGCTCAGTCCTCTTAGCTCAGGTAGCAGTTTAAATTTACATGTTTGGACATACTAAGTTTTGCATTTCTTCAGAGTTGAACTTTTCTCTTGTCTCTCAATTTCACTTAGATTAGGTAACAGAAAATGAGTATGCAGTCATTGCTCACTCCTAGGAGAATTCTTTATTTTATTTTTATGTTACTCTACAGTACTCTTAACACTGAAGAAGGGTTATCTGATGTGTCTGTGGTTTAGATGGGTATACAGTAAAACCTCTCATTAATGGACCTCTCATTAACAGATTTCAGTAATTTTGGACAAAAAATTAGCTGGACAAACATTGGAAGCAAAATAGAAAAAAGTCCATAATTCCAGATTTTGTCAGTGTTTGATTGTCTTTTTAATCATCAAAGTCCAATGACTCCAATGTTTGTACAGTGTGGACCAGAGCAGCCATGTCCAGGACCTGTCTGTTTACATTGCTCCCCAAGCCATAGGTCTCCCATGCCAGTTTGTACTCACGCATACACTCGTAATTCAGTCTCCAGTTTTCCATGGATTTAGTGCTTTGTATGGCTGTATTAACATATTAAGTAAAATGCAATTAACAAGGACTTCTTAAGCAAGTAGTGGTGCCAAGAGGAAACATGTGGTTCTCACTGTTAAGCAGAAACTTTTAACTATTAAAGAAGGTTGAGTCTGGCATCTCATTGGCATGGGTATGTCCGGAATATGGTGTCCAGAAATGGTGTCTAATATCAGTAGAAGCAAGAGCAAACTTACAGACTATGTTCTTAAGTTTAGTGTAGATGTTAGTGGAGCTTTACAGCTCCTCTGACTCAGAATAAAAGTTATTGAGTCACCACTATCGATCATGACAGTTTACACCTCATCTCTCCACTACAAAAAGGTAAGTAAAATTATTGTAAATTACTTACAGCACTATAATTACTGCACTGTGGTAATACTGGTTACAATACCTGTATTCCTAGTGTCTGGTTGTCTTCTGAACCTGTGGACGAAGTCCACTGGTTCAGAAGACAACTGGATGATCATGAAAAATTAACTTTGTAATTCAGAGGATTTGGACAATTGGGAATATCGTACACCCCCTCCCCTCTTATTAGTCCATTAATTAGAGGTTCAGTGTAGTTTGTTTGTAACAGGTAAAGAGCTGGTCTATGATTATATTTCCTCTTGCTTTTTCACTCCTCCAGGGACAGGGGATTTAGTTCTCACACTTTTCTTTATTGCTCAGTCCTCTTAGCTCAGGTAGCAGTTTAAATTTACATGTTTGGACATACTAAGTTTTGCATTTCTTCAGAGTTGAACTTTTCTCTTGTCTCTCAATTTCACTTAGATTAGGTAACAGAAAATGAGTATGCAGTCATTGCTCACTCCTAGGAGAATTCTTTATTTTATTTTTATGTTAAAGTAAGCATTATTGTTTACAGTAGAATTAGTTAATGAGTTTCACTGGCCTGGGAACCAGGTAAGACTGCTCACTTGGTATATTGAGAGAATTGGCAAGTTACTAGATTATTTGTTTTATCTTCCTTTTGGTTTCCTATACTGTATGCAAGCTAGCAACTCAGGACTAAATACCTTATGGCCTGATACATGAATCTTTAGAAATTCAAGGTTAAAGTTGTACTGTATGCAGTAGTGCTTTGAACATAGGCAATGACACATTTGTGAGGCGAGAATGACCTCACATTTGTTCACTATTTGAGGGCTAGCCTAGCTATCCCTTAGTATTGTTATTAGCTGAACTAATTTTTATTATGACACAGTAAGATGAGTTAACCCTTTCATTGTCCAGACCCCTAAAATTATTATTGATCTCCATGTCCACATTTTAAAAAAAATCTGAAATGGTAAAGAATCTTTTTCTGAAGGTAATGACACCAAAAGTACAAAATTTGATGGAAAACTTAAAGGGCTATGTAGGCACAAAGTTAGTGGGCTGAGTGCAATTTATGCATTGGCAGTTTTGCCCACATTGAGTCTTATTTTAAGCCAATTCCATTGCTCTATTTGACTAAATTCTTAGCTATTTTCGTAGTATTTCTTCCAGTCTATCAATTGAGCACAAGAAACCACTATTCAACTATTAGAACTACCCTATACAATGCACAGAAGTCGATAATTTGGCCAAATTTTTTTTTTTTTTTTTTGCAAAATTAAAAAAAAAAAAAAAAGTCAAAATAAACAATATAGACATTCCAAGCACTACAACATTTTCTCTGTTTGTTAATTACATTGCCAAGCATCTATTATATCTTACACTTGCCTTCCATTTTAAATTCATAATCACAAAATAAAATATAACCAGGAGTGACTGGTCATAGTTTACAATGTCCCAATATTTGAATTGAACCTATTAAAAATCATAAAACTGAGCAAGGGATGTAGGGGTACCTCACTTGTCCTCATGCAGATCAGCAAAAACAAAATATTTCTGCAGTTTTGAGCCCAATTTCAAGCTACTTCTAGTCCTGAAACTAACCAAAATCATCTCTTTTTTTTTTCAGTAGTAACTGTAGAAACAGCCAGTAAAAACATAAAAACTAGCCTAAAAGAACACCTATTTTAAACCAAACACAAGGTCAGGTTTTTATACTGTGCACACTCACTGCACAGACCCTTTCTCACATATCTAAGCCAAAATTTACTGCTCACAGCTTATCTGACAGAGCTGTGCTCAAAACATAGATCAACGTGAGGGACCCTAGCATCAATAATGTAAATCTACATGACAGCCACTCGAAGGGTCAGGTATTTATGTATGCACATTGCTTAACCTAGTGCTCCTAGTCTAATAGCAGAGTCTTTTCACAAATTTAAGTGATTGTCATTAATTGGTGAGAATTTAAGTGATTGTCATTAATGGGTGAGCTCTTAGTGCTCTGCTTTTATTGTTGCTTCTCTGGAGAGACAGAGCCTAAAGCGTATGGTGCCCACTTTGTTGTGTATGGGTTCTGCAAAAAAAAAAAAAAAAATCAGCCTGTTGTTGGTCCATTCTGGACTGTGTTCTATGTCTTGAAAGACCAGGAGTGAGAGTGTAGGGTTTTAGCTTGTGTGTAGTAATATTTCATATTTTTCTAAGACTGGCTCCTCCAGGGAGGTGCCCTGGTGCAAGTGAGAGGTTCTTAATCCAAGGAACTGGACTCCCCTTCCTTGGATCAAATTTGAATGCTTCCCATTCCCCAGGCACTGTATGACCTCTCTGGGCTTAGTGCTTTTCCTGATTAAAGTAAATCTAAGACTGTTAACTTCCAGTAGGTGGTGGTTTATTCAAGAGGCTTTTGGTCTGAGGAATTAGACCTTTTGGTCTTCTTCCTCAGACCGAACCTAATTACGCCCCAGTCCCCCTTCCCTATTCCATTTTCCCCATCCTCCCTTTTTCCCTTTCCTCCTCCTCATTCCTCCCTTATTCCCTTCCCGTTTTTAGCCTGTGGGATTCTTTCCACAGGCATTCTGGTTCCTAGGTAGGGGGAAGGGTACCGTGGTCTATCCCATTCCGTTGAGGTTCTTGGCGGTGGTGTAGTTTGCCGTGAAATCTGGATCGCCTGGGGATGTCCCGATCCCTCTCTGGTCTCCCGGGGGGTGGCTTTGGGTGTCTTTCGGGCGATGGGTGTATCTCTGGAGGCCACCTTTCGGATTCCGGGGGTGGTGGCCGAAGGAGGTATGCTTTGTGGTGGGTGTCCGGCCGCCCTCTCTTTTGTTTGCCGAGGTGGCTTGGTGGATGTGAGGTTGCTATCCCGGATTGCTGGTTTACTAGCTTGAAGGGTAGGGTATGGCACGGGTTCCATGCCGCATTTGCACTACTTGCGGTGCTGAGGGGGATTTACGCCCCTTTCATTCCTCCTAGAAGCTATTCCTCCACGTTCCCCCCTTTTTTTTATTCTTTTTTTTTTTTTATTTCTTTTTAAAAAAAAAAAAAAAAAAAAAAGACGTAACCTAACCATGGACGACCCAGTCCGTGAACCTACTACCCCCGGGCCCCTTCCTGTTACCACACCCTGTTCTGACCCGGCCTCGTTATCGGACCACTCTTTAGACACTTCCAATACCCCTGTACCTCTCGCTGGTGCAGGTTCGTCACCTACTTCGGGTACCGGGGTTCCGACCGGCCCTTTTGATACATCTGACCTTCGCTCTTCTGTGACCTTGCTTCCGGCTTTCCCTCTACGGTGCTGCAATTTTCAGGTTGCTTGCCCGTCCCACGATGGACCAATTCTGGTCCCACATCTAAATGCCCAAGACCCTTACATGATGATACTTCATTACTGCCTTCTCATGCATCTCAGAAACGACCAGCTCGTCACACACTCCCCTTAAACACTATATTTCACACTACACAATGGACTAAGTTTTTTACTCTAAGACTGACTTCTACTACCCATCTTTCTGATCATAGTATTGGTAAGGCACTCCTGCGCCAAGTGGGCAAAGACATCGTCTTTCACGCTCTCAAAAGTGGCACACACATCGTTACGGTCCAGAATGCTGACCAAGCTCGTGATCTTTCTCGCCTTACGTCCATAGATGCTACTCCTGTCGCTATTGAAAAACATCATTCTCACAACACTTGTAGTGGCACTGTTATTCTACCCCATGCCATTGTCCAACAGAATTTCCAAAACTGTGGTGATGACATTCTGGAGCAGCTTGAGCTCCAGGACCTTCCTATACTCAAAGTTGACACTTTTGTCCTCCCTGCCCGCTGGCAAAAACGATATCCTTGCAATGTTGCTCGCTTAACATTCGACTGCCGTGACCTTCCGCCCTCAGTCTACATTGTGGGTCACCGTTTACAAGTTCAAAAGGTGATCCCTACACCGCAACAGTGTAGAAGCTGCTGGCGTTTTGGTCATCCGGCGAAATATTGCAGGTCTGTGGTGCCGACGACCATTCCAGTCCTTCTTGTAGTCTACCTCCCTCTTGCCTTAACTGCCGTGAGGCGCATCCATCTTACTCTCGCCGTTGTCAGGTTTACCTAAATGAGCGGGAAATCCATTGTCTCAAAGAGGCGGAAGGCTTCTCATATGCTATGGCTGTCTCTCATCTATGCCTTCAAGGGAGATTCCCCCGTATTTCCTATTCTTGCGTTGCTAAACGTCCCCCACTTCTGGGGTCCCAACTCCCGCGGCTTCCTCTGTGGTCGCTCCATCCTCAGTCACCCCTGTCTCGAATTCTTTTGCTGTTCTTGGCTCCGAGGTCCCTACCTCGGCACCCCATACTGTCCTCACCTCTTCTTCTACTCACTCGCACAGTTCTGTGTCTACCCGCCCTCGTCCAACACCTCCTCCTCACCACCCCTCTTATTCTCAGAAGTCCGGCAAAAAAAAAAAAAAACCATTGTTAAACTCTCTTCTCTCCCCTCGTTCCCTTCTCCATCCTGCACATTTTTCCTTCCCAGGTTCAATGCCTGGTTTCTCACCTCCAACTAGTTCTGTTACGTGTGTGGAGGTTCATCCCCTGTCCCCTCCCAAGTTTCTTCCTCTACTGCCCCTTCCCAGGTCGCTTCCACTCCTGTCCCCTCCCAAACCCCTTCGACAGTTTCCTCTTTCATTTCCTCACCCCCTACTTTAGTACAGTCCATAGTCTCAACGATTGTTGCTCATCCCCTCCTCCTTCCATCTCTAATGTGGTCCCACATCCTGCGTCTTTGTCTTCTGAAACGCTGGAAGCTATCGCAGAATATATTACGGAGACTGGAACGTTGATGGACACCACTCCACCTCCGGTTCCTCCTCCTACCTCATCTCCGTCTACACCCCTCCTTCCTTCACAGCATTCCTATCCTTCGCTTCTTAAAAGTCTTCTGCTGCCTCCAAACGTGGACTTTTCTAACCCTATTAGTCCATAGATACCTCTACCTTCGACTTGTATCTTTCTCTTCATAAATCATGGCTTATTTGCAGTGGAATATCCGAGGCCTCAGGGGTAACTGGGGTGAGCTTCAGGTGTTGCTCTCCCAGTTTTCCCCTGTTGGAGTCTGTTTACAAGAACCCAAATTACGCTCCGCATTTATCCGTCCCTTTTCGGGCTATGATTTATTATATTCATCGGATCCTTTTTCCGATGGAACCTTTAACGAAAGTGCTCTTCTTATACGCACTGGTATTCCATACCGTCAGCTCTTTGTTCATTCTTCTCTACATTACACTGCAGCTCATATCCACTTGAATAAGTGGTATACACTCTGTTCTTTGTATCTCTCCCCTTCTCAAGCATTGTCTATCCTAGATGTTGCTTTTCTGGTTTCTTCCTTGCCGCCACCCCTTCTGTTAATTGGCTATTTTAACGCACACCATTTTCTCTGGGGGGGAGGTCGCACTGTGACTCCCGCGGCATTCAGTTGGAGGCATTTCTTGCTTCTCTCCCCCTCCATGTTTTCAATACGGGTACTCCCACCCATTTTGATCCTCGAACTCATTCTTTCTCTTGCATCGATCTCTCCATCTACTCTTCCTCAACTGTCCTCGACTTCACCTGGTCTCTCCTCCCGGACTTACATGACAGCAATCATTTTCCAATCATCCTTATGTCTCCTTCGTATTCTCCACCTCCTCGTAGCCCACGCTGGCAATTGGACCGTGCGAATTGGGACCTTTACGCACATCTTACTGCTTTTCATGAGGCTCCTTCCTCGTCCTCCATTGATGAGGTTTTACATCTCTTCTCGTCCTCCGTCTTAACCGCAGCTTTACATTCTATCCCCCAAACCTCGGGCAAGCATTCTCAGAAGTATGTGCCTTGGTGGTCTCCTGCTTGTGCTCGGGCAGAACATTTGAAACACGCTGCATGGGGCAGGTACCGGTATAACAGAACCACAGAGAGACTCCTTGATTTTAAGCAGAAGAGAGCAATTGCTCGCCGTGTCATCCGTGACGCTAAATGCACTTGCTGGCGGGATTATGTTTCTACCGTCACTTCGGCTTCCTCGATGAGTGCTGTCTGAAAGAAAGTACGGAAACTGAGTGGTAAATTCTCCCCCAACCCGGCTCCTGTTCTTCGGGTTGCCGGTGTCGATATAGCACACCCTCTTGCCGTTGTCACTGAAATTGGTAATCATCTGGTCCGCATTTCTCAGGGGCTCCTACTATGCCCCTCGTTCCCTTCTAAGTCTGCCAGCGAGTTAAAGCCCTTAGATTTTTCTTCTCTCGGAGAAGAATCTTATAATGTGCCTTTTACCCTTCAAGAACTGCTTGCCGATCATCGGCTGCTGGGCCAGACCTCATACATATTCGTATGCTACAACATTTATATCAGTCAGCTCTTGCAGTCCTCTTACGACTATTTAATCTTATATGGTCGCAAGGAGTTCTTCCCCAGCTGTGGAAGTCTGCTATTGTTCTCCCTTTTCGCAAACCTGGTACTACGGGACATGATACCTCCTACTACCGTCCCATTGCTCTTACCAGTTCAGTTAGCAAGGTGATGGAACGTCTAGTTAATAGACGTTTGATGTGGTATTTAGAGACGCACAGTAGTCTCTCACTCGTAAGGGCCGTTCCGCCATTGACCTTTTACTGCACTTGGATACGTATATTCGTAATGCCTTTGCTAATAACCACTCAGTTATCATCATCTTTTTTGACCTTGAGAAGGCTTATAACACAACTTGGAGGTATAATATCTTGGCCCAGGCCCACTCCTTAGGCCTCCGAGGCAATCTACCATTTTTCCTTAACCCTTTTGGGGTTATGGTCGTACAAGAATGTTTTACACACTGTGGTTATTAACGTACTAGTACGCCTAAATTCTAGCACCCTCAAATCAAGCAGAAACAGGCTGTTAGGCCTAGATGTGATAGAATGGGTCTGTGCAGTCAGTGTGCGCAGTATAAAAAAATTCCTGCACACCACAGTGCATAAGAGGAAAAAAAACTCTGACCGTGTTTTTGGTTTAAAACAGCGACTTTGCAATCTATTTTCGTATGGTATTTATGCTTGTATTCTCGTTTTCTTAGTCTCATTTTATAGAATAGATGATATATTACAGAAAAAGAGATAATTTTGACTGCTTTCACGATGACAAGTACCTTGAAACTGAGCGCAAAGTAGCGAAAATGTTCGATTTTGGCCGATGTTCATGAGTAAACAAATCACACCATGCCTCCAATACACATCAACTGGAGAGTCTAATATTCTTGCACAAGTGCGCTGATATTATTTATACCATTTTTACAGTGATGCAGTTGTATACATAAGTAAATCTTCTATTTTTTGTGAGAATAAAAATTCAAAATGGAAAGCAAAAGTAATGTAAGAGGGGCCTGGAGACGTGACTAATGAACAGAGAAGATGTTATTTTAGTGCCAGGAATGTCTGCCTTGATTATTATGGACCCTATTTTGAAATTGGCATCGTTTGAAATTTGTGTGAAATTAGCCAAATTGCCATTTTCTGACCACTATTTTGGGTAGTTGAAATTGGTAAATAGGCGGTTTCTTGTACTCAATCGATAGAAGAAATGAAGTTCTAGTGAAATAGCTATAATTTTAGTAGACTGAAACATTGGAATGTGCCGAAAATAGGGCTCAAAGTGGGCGAAATCGCCCACTTCTCGAAAGCATAATTCCGTTAGTTTTCGATCAAATTTCATACTTTTTGTGGCGTTATGATCAGAAAAAGATTCTCTATCATTCCATAAGAAAAAATATTATTTTTTTTTAAATTCGTGGACCCTGAGAACGAGTTTCAGAGACCCCTTGGACCCCCAAAGGGTTAAGGTCTTCTTAACTGAAAGACATTTCCGTGTCCAGGTTAGTAATGTGCTTTCCCCAGAGTTTGTCCAAGCTGAAGGTGTTCCCCAGGGATGTGTTCTGAGCACAACACACTTTCTCCTTGCTATAAATAATCTGGCATCTGTTTTCCCATCCAATATTTGGTCATCGCTTTATGTTGATGACTTTGCTATAGCTTGTGCGGGTGCTGACTGTCACCTCATTGCAGTTTCCCTCCAGCATGCCATCAACCGGGTTTTTGATTGGGCCACCACTCATGGGTTTAAATTTTCTAGTGGCAAAACTCATCAAATTACGTTTACTAGACGCTCAGTGGTCTGATCATCCATTGTACCTATACGGCTCACGTATCCCAGAACGTGATACAGTCAGGTTTCTCGGCCTCCTGTTTGACTGTCAATTGTCCTGGAAACCTCACATTACCTCTCTGAAGGCGACTTGTCATAGCCGGCTGAACCTCCTTAAAACCCTAGCATATCTTTCATGGGGGGTTGATCGTAGAACTCTCCTTCGCCTGCATTCAGCCCTAAATTTATTGAAACTCGATTATGGTGACCAGATATATTTGGCAGCCTCCCCTGCTACTCTTTCAAGCCTTAATCCCATCCATCACCAGGGATTGCGTTTATGCCTTGGTGCATTTCGTTCTTCCCCGGTTGAGAGCCTCTATGTAGAAGCGAACATTCCATCCTTGTCCGATCATCGTGATGCACATTGCCTTCGCTATTATATTCGCTCTCATAACCTCCGCAATCTTTCCATGTATAGGATTGTCACGGATGTTAGTAGACGCTTTTTATTTGTTCGTCGACCCTGTTTACTTCATCCCTTTTCTCTTCATCTACATTCGTTCTTGTCTTCTTTTCAGCTACCACCTTTCTATGTTCATGTGGCATCTCCCTTTCCCCTACCCCCTTGGGAAGTTCCTGCTGTCCGTGTCTGTTCTTTTCCTCTACCTTGCGCGAAAGCCCAACTACCTACTGAGGCTTCTCGCTCTCTTTTTGTAGACCACTTTCGCTCTCATTCCCATGCCATCGCAGTGTACACCAATGGTTCTAAGTCTTCTGATGGCGTCGGATTCACAGCAGTGTTTCCGGACAGTGTCGTAAGAGGGCATCTATTATCCTCGGCTAGCATATTTACGGCTGAATTGTATGCCATTCTTGTGGCACTTATTCGTATTGCATCTATGCCTGTGTCACCATTTATGGTCATTTCAGATTCCCTTAGTGCCTTTCAGGCTATCCGAAAATTTGATACACCTCACCCCCTAGTTCTTCGTATCCAGCTTTGGTTATGACGTATCTCTAGCAGACACAAAGATGTTGTTTTTTGTTGAGTCCCTGGTCAT
Organism: Cherax destructor; assembly: GCA_009830355.1. NCBI lineage: Eukaryota > Metazoa > Arthropoda > Malacostraca > Decapoda > Parastacidae > Cherax > Cherax destructor. The sequence continues at coordinate 28,717 of WNWK01006052.1, read as the reverse complement.
CTTGATGTACAGAGCAATGAATAGGCAGACACTGCTGCGCGGTCAGCAGTATGTGACCTTCCAGTTTCATATAGAGGTGTTCCATTTACGGACTATTTTGCTGTCATTGCTACACACCTTCGCACCCGTTGGCAACAACGTTTGTCTGACCTGCTACATAACAAACTTCATTCTATTAAACCGAGTATAGTTTTCTGGCCTTCTTCTTGTCACCAATGTCGAGGGTGGGAGACTACTCTCTCCCGTCTTCGCATCGGCCACATTCGTCTTACTCATGGGTAACTCATGGAGAGGCTCCCTGTCCCTCTCTGTGAGCATTGTCAGGTTCCAGTATCTGTTTGCCACATTCTGTTGGACTGTCCACTCTATCAACGAGCACGCAGAATTTACCTCCAACGTCGTCTTCGCTCTGCTGCCCTTACTTTACTTTCCCTTCTTGCTGATGGGCCCTCCTTCCATCCTGACTCTCTCATTGACTTTTTGACAGCAACTGATTTACTACACAAACTCTGACGATTTTGCCTTTAGCTCTTCCCTCAGTCCCTGCTACCTCAATCTCTTACTACCCTCTATCCCTGCACTGTCCACTACCCTGCTGTGCTCCATACCCTCCTAATCATCCCTCTCCCTCTTACTACCCATTATCCCTGCATCCTACCCTGCCCCGCTGCGCTGTATGACCCTTGTGGTTTAGCGCTTCTTTTGATTATAATAATAATAATAATGGCCTTTTGGCCTCAAGTTTAACTTGTGCAGAGAGCTATCCTTAAGGGACAATGGACAATATATTGTAATTTTTTTAACAAACTGGCTGTCCCCCACTGAGGCAGGGAGACTTGAAAAAGAAGAAACAAGTGTTTCTTCGTTTCACATTTAGTAATTTATACAGGAGAAGGGGTTATATTGTAATTATTGGCATGGTAATTGTTTCTTGTATTGCGCAAAATCGTTTGCTATGTACAGATTATCTTTGGGGTCCTCAACATGAGATGCTAATGTAAATTGCTAAAGCTTTACCAAATAGATAAATTGTACATAGATTTGAAATAGCAAATTATATTTATTTTATTAAAGTTTTGTTTCACTCCTTGCTTATTTATACTTTCCTAGCTGCTTGGACTGTTTACTTGCTTATAAAAGAAATGTTTGTAAACAAATGCTTTAAACACACTATATCCACCACTCCTTCACTTGTTAAGTACAGTATTTTTTTTATTTTTTTATTGTATTTTATTTTTGATGCTTTAAGACACCGCATAACACATGCCTACTTACTTTTAAGATGTTACAGATAAATTTGGTTAGGCTGTAGGATCCTGTTTTACTGCTGCTGCATTGTGATTTCCTGCTCTTTGTATGTTGCATTGCTTGTACTCTTATCATCTGTGTAAATTCTGTTTGGATGGAGACACTAAATAGCCATATGATGCCATGCTCAGTGTTGAAGATGACAGCCTGTGTCTGTCTGACATGTTCTCTCCTGGCTACTACACGTCACCATATAGAAAATAATGTAGTTCAGAATCCTAGTTCTCAACCTTTACGTTCTAAGAAAGTGATGTGCTTTTCTGGTAGCAAAAATATCATGGGTCATCTTCATAATTATCAAGAAGTCAGTGGAAGAGCTGGCCACTTCCTAAGATGAATGAAATAGATCCCATCCCAAGTGATTCAAGTTTTTATTCTCCCTTATTTAGAGATCTTACCAATAAGAGTGAGTAGGTAAGATTCTCATGGTTCTTTTCAGCTTCAAAAGGGTTTATTTTTTTTTTTTGTTAAGGTGCTCCAGGTTATGTTGGGCAGCCTTCTGTATTCATTGCTGAATGAAGCATTAGAAGTCCCTTCCGTTGATCCTATGCTTCTTGATCACTTTCCATGTTCCCACAGCCTTCCACATTTCTGGTAGAGCTTGTCTTACAGTTTTTCCTGATACTTGTAAGGAACATTAGTTCAAGCCATCTGTAATTTCTTTAAGACCAGGAGGAATATGTTTTAACAGAAATTACAGGTATTCATTTTTCAGTTTCAATCTGTTTTCATTCTTAGCAGGATGTTCATATTTAATCAGTGCTAAAGTTTACTCATCCTTCAGAAATCATTGCATCTTTGCACACTCCAGGCTAAGGTAAAGGATTCATCAGTGCTCATCTTTGCTCATTATTGCTCACTTATCTATAGTTATGAACATTATTCTATAGACTTGTTCCTTTCCTTCCAGCCACTGGATGTCTTATAATTATGTACTTATTTGTAGCTAGAGGAACTGTGCTAAGACCGAAATGACACAACATTGAAGAAATACACCAAATGAAAGGTAGAAATATGCAAAATGAAGAGTGTTGATAAATATGTAGATGCAAATAAAAGATTGTGATGAACACAGAGGTAATTTAAAATTGCATAGTAAAAGGAAAGTAAATCATAACATTATTATTATTATAATCAAATAGAAGCGCTAAACCACAGGGGTATAAATCATAACAGCAAAGGGAAAATAGATATGATTACACACAATGAAGACATTGCAAGAAAAGGAGATAGTACTACAAATGTACTCAGGTGTCCAGGTTAGAGGGCAATAAGCCATTTATGATCAAACCACAGTTGGGTTCTTATCTGGAGTATACCTGGATGGTGTTCCAGGGGTCAATGCCCCAGAGGCCCTGTCCATTACCTGGCCTCACAGTGGATCAGGGCCTGATCAACCAGGCTGTTACTGCTGGCTGCACACAAACCAATGTATGAACCACAGCCTGGCTGGTCAGGTACTGACTTTAGATACCTGTCCAGCTTCCTCTTGAGGACAGCTAGTGGTCTATTGGTAATCTCCCTTATGTATGCTGGGAGGCAATTGAACAATCTTGGGTCCCTGACACTTATTGTGTTGTCTCTTAGGGTACTCATGGCACCCCTGCTTTTCAGTGGGGGATGTGTTACACCGCCTGCAGTATTGCTTTCGTTGGGAGTGATTTCCATATGCAGATTTGGGACTAGTCCCTCTTGGATTTTCCAAGTGTATTTTATGATGCATCTTTCTTGGTTGGCTTTTTTCATCCCTAACACATTGAGAAAGTTCATGCATGATTGTGCATTAGTCATACAAGACTCTCACATAGCTATCACACGGAGTAGTATTAAATGGTTTACAAAACCAAGATGTTCACGAATGAAACTGAACATATGATGCACTGAATACATCATCTCCAGGCTGAAGGACTGAATGCATTGTCTCCAGGCTGAGAGACATTACCTCAAGCTCTTTCTCATCTCCCACCATTCTTCTTTGTATTGGACTTGTGAAGCCACTGGTTGGCAAAATGTTGATAAATGAGACACTTGTTGCACAAGTATCTTATTTATCAACATGAAGTTGTACCTGACATCTTTCTGTGCAACCTGTCAGGTTCTGTTGACTGTACCATTTATGAAAAAACATGTAGGATTCATTTTAGTATTTTTCAGCACCTGAGTGCTCTCATTTTGCCTGGTCTCCTTTCAGAAAGATATTCTTTCAGTGCATACTCACACCATGATTTTTTATTGAAAATGACTTAAGCTAACTTTAGCTTTCCTTGTTAGCTAAAATGTTCATTCGTCACTCTACTCCCATTTGCTGATGCTTCCCTCAGCCTTGTGGTGCTTTTCAACCCTATGAGCTGGGTGCACTTTGTGAATATAATAATACAGTCTAATAATTGAGTAATTCCATCAAGTCAGAAGATTTCACTGGCACATTTGCCTGGGAGTAAAAGACTTCTGTCAGGTCTGGAGTTTTTACATACAGTGGTACCCCGACTTATGATATTTTTTCATTCCAGAATGCTGTTCAAGTGCCATTACCAAACGAATTTATCTCCATAAGAAATGATGTAAAATAGACTAGTCCTTTTAGACCCCCAAAATTACACTTACAAAAGCATTTAAAAAAATCAACTTACATAAAAGGGTGTGTTTGGGGACCATCGTAAGTCGGGGTACCACTGTATATGGTGGAACCTCGACTTACGAGTTTAATCCGTTCTGTGACCTAGCTCGTAATTCAATTTGCTCATATTTCAAATCAATTTTCCTCATTTAAATTCATTGAAATGCCATTAATTCGTTCCAGCAGAATTCCTGCTCTCGGGAGGCAGGACAAAATACAGTGGTACCCTGACATACGAGTTTAATTTGTTCCGTGACCCAGCTCGTAACTCAATTTGCTCGTACATGTAGTATGTACAGTGGTACCCCGGTTTACGATATTTTTTTCGTACCAGAATGCTGTTCAAGTGCCATTACCAAACAAATTTATCCCCATAAGGAATAATGTAAAATAGACTAGTCCTTTTAGACCCCCAAAAATACACTTACAAAAGCATTTAAAAAAATAAACTTGCATAAAAGGGCGAGTTTGGAGACCATCGTAAACCGGGGTACCACTGTATATCAAATCAATTTTCCTCATTGAAATTAATTGAAATGTCATTAATCCATTCCAGCCCCCAAAGAACCACCCCAATTTTTTTATGGGTTTTTAAATAAGAAAAATGTATTTATAAATACAGTGGTACCTCTACTTACGAGCAAAATTCGTTCCAGATGGCTATTCAAATGAGGATACCGAAGGAATTTTTTCCCATAAGAAATAATGAAAATTAGGTTAATCCATTTCAGACCCCCAAAAATACACTTACAAAAGCACTTACAAAAATGCACTTACGTAATTGTTCGAGTTTTGAGCTGCTCGTAAGTAGAGGTACCACTGTACATGATTTTTGCCTTTTTTGCCAGGTCCCAGCAATGTTTTAGAAATGCTGGAGTAAATATGAAACTCCTTGAAGCACGGTGTAAGATGAGTGTCACTCCACTGCCAGTGGAGTGTCACTCATGGAGTGACATTTGATGATCATGCACTGCCTTGGCTTTATTTTTCGCTGTTACACAAACATGCCTGTCAATCTGTTTGTTTTTGTCTGTCTGTCTAGCTCTGTCTGTGTTTATCTCTGTCTCTACTTATCTGTCTTTCTCTCTGCATGTCTTCCTGTCTCTCTATTTGTCTCTGAGAGAGAGCCACTCATGAACCAACAGGTATTACACATGATGCAGAGTCGGTCACGTCTGATTCCTGAACAAATGAAAATATGTATTACAGTGGTACCCCGTGTTACGATGCTATCATCTTACGTTATTTTCGATAACCGATATTTATAACGTAAAAAATTTGATTGTGATTTACGATGTTTGCTTCGTGTAACGACATTCGTACCGGACGTGTCCGCTTGGCGCCCAGCTGAGCGCGCACTCCAGGGAGCGTCAGTGTGCTATTGTTTACAAGTGAGAGCGACCACCCACCCACACCCACGCATTCATACCAGTATATTGTCATTATTCCACTGTTTTTAGTGCTTGCAACTGCTAAATAAGCCACCATGGGCCCCAAGAAAGCTCCTAGTGCCAAGCCTGTGGTAAAGAATGTGCAGGGAGTGAAGCATTCATGCAGGGAGTGTAGCATTTATGCAGGGAGTGTAGCAAAGATGCAGAGAGTGTAGCAGGGATGCAGGGAGTGTAGCAGGCATGCAGGGAGTGTAGCAGGCATGCAGGGAGTGTAGCAAAGATGCAGGGAGTGTAGCAGGGATGCAGGGAGTGTAGCAGGGATGCAGGGAGTGTAGCAAGGATGCAGGGAGTGTAGCAGGCATGCAGGGAGTGTAGCAGGCATGCAGGGAGTGTAGCAGGCATGCAGGGAGTGTAGCAAAGATGCAGGGAGTGTAGCAGGCATGCAGGGAGTGTAGCAGGGATGCAGGGAGTGTAGCAGGGATGCAGGGAGTGTAGCAAAGATGCAGGGAGTGTAGCAGGGATGCAGGGAGTGTAGCAGGGATGCAGGGAGTGTAGCAGGCATGCAGGGAGTGTAGCAGGCATGCAGGGAGTGTAGCAAAGATGCAGGGAGTGTTGCAGGGAGTGTAGCAGGGATGCAGGGAGTGTAGCAGGCATGCAGGGAGTATAGCAGGGATGCAGGGAGTGTAGCAGAGATGCAGGGAGTGTAGCAGGGATGCAGGGAGTGTAGCAGGCATGCAGGGAGTGTAGCAGGCATGCAGGGAGTGTAGCAGGCATGCAGGGAGTGTAGCAGGCATGCAGGGAGTGTAGCAGGCATGCAGGGAGTGTAGCAGGGATGCAGGGAGTGTAGCAAAGATGCAGAGAGTGTAGCAGGATGCAGGAGTGTAGCAGGCATGCAGGGAGTGTAGCAAAGATGCAGGGAGTGTTGCAGGGAGTGTAGCAGGGATGCAGGGAGTGTATCAGGCATGCAGGGAGTATAGCAGGGATGCAGGGAGTGTAGCAGGGATGCAGGGAGTGTAGCAGGCATGCAGGGAGTGTAGCAGGCATGCAGGGAGTGTAGCAGGCATGCAGGGAGTGTAGCAGGCATGCAGGGAGTGTAGCAGGCATGCAGGGAGTGTAGCAGGCATGCAGGGAGTGTAGCAGGGTTGCAGGGAGAGTAGCAGGGATGCAGGGAGTGTAGCAGGGATGCAGGGAGTGTAGCAAGGATGCTGGGAGTGTAGCAAGGATGCAGGGAGTGTAGCAAGGATGCAGGGAGTGTAGCAAGGATGCAGGGAGTGTAGCAAGGATGCAGGGAGTGTAGTAGGCATGCGGGGAGTGTAGTAGGCATGCAGGGAGTGTAGCATTCATGCAGGGAGTGTAGCATTCAAAGAAAAAGGCCAGTAACCCCAGAAAAGAACTTGGTACCTGCAGTGTTAATGGAAGGGGATTCCCCTTCCAAACACTAGCATACTACTCCACCTTCTCCCCTCCTCCCGTCCTCCACACATCAACAACTCTTCAATAAATGTAAGTGACATGTTATTGTACAATATTTACATGTGTATTTAGGTATTATTCATTAAATTCTGTATTATTTAATGTCAAAAAGTTCTAAAAAATATTTTATTTAACTACTTTTTGAAGTCTTGGACGGATTAAATTTATTTCCATTATTTCTTATGGGGAAAATTGATTCGTGTAACGATTGTTTCGCCTTAAAATATGCCCTCTCTGACGGATTAATATCGTAAGTCGGGGTACCACTGTACTTGCCAGTCGTGCTTATTATGCCTTATATCTATAAGCATAGTATAGCACTTTGTCTGGATTTTGTGGGTTATCCTAGGTAATTTACACTATGTATAACTATTTATGTGTACCTGTGAGATAGAGATAGCGATAGACAGAGACAGCGCGATAGACAGAGACAGCACAATAGACAGAGACAGATACAGACAGACAGGAGATAGTCAGCCAAAGCAAATCAGCCAGCCAACCTGCCGAGCATGTATTACATATGTTCCAGAATTGTTTCTCTTTACTTAGGGCATATGTTATAGGACATTCTAGCAGGATAACACTACCAGTGGTGTCAAAATTGAAAGGATGTTACATATTAATTATTGTCGAGGCTTTTTATATTTCCTCTCTCCTGCAAGTGGCGGCATATCTGAAGCTCGCTCGCAACTTGGATTTTGGCTCTCAAAGCAAAATATCGACCGAGCAACAGCTTGTAACTTAGAAAACTCATAAGTTGGGGCACTCGTAAGTGAAGGTACCACTGTATGTACTTCAATATAACACTAATATCAACTCTACAGCTTATTTATCTATCAAAGTTGATCTAATATGACATAATAAACAATATAAATAACATAGAAACATGATATATATTCTAGAATGAGTAAAATATGTCATGTGATGAGTGCTTGCGCCTATTGCCGCTGCCGCACTGACCATGTCTTCCCATTCTTCCCCTTCTGAAAATGTAGTGTGACGCTATCTGCACTAGATCACTACTTTCATAAGGAAAACACTGAATGTATTTATAAATAAGAAATATTGTATAAAAACATAAAACATAATAGAGAATGTAAAAAAATAAACTGGTTTTATAAAGTGTGCGTACGCTGAACTTAATTGCTACACTTTATCACTGAACTTGATTGCTACTCTTAATGCTTAATGCGAGGCATTACCAGTGTAGTAGAAGTACGTACCACGCTCGTACTGCCTCGCAATCAACCCTCGCACCTCGCTCATGTTTATGATTTCATGCTTTAATTCCATGGACATCATCCTCTTTTTCTTCTCAGCACTTACTTTCTTAGGACCTATGGTTAGAAATTTTTTTTTTGGCAAATATGTCGTGTCAGTATCATATATACACTTGTGTAGTGTATCAGCATTCATCCCACTTATACAGCTGGTCCCTTTGCGTGTGACGTCACGATACCCGCTGACGTCAGAGGCTCAGCGCATGTGCATAGCCTCACATAGGCGTACCCTCTCACTAGCGACAGACCTAAGAGCGAGACGGACGGTGGCTGGGCTCCCCCCAACTCATACTGTAAATATACCGTAACCATCCTACAAGGAGTGTCTATGTCTACCTAATTACAGTGGACCCTCGGTTAACGAAAGGTCCCGTTAACGAAAGTTTCGGAAAACGTAAGCTTTTTTCGGAATCGGTTAGCGAAAAATTCCTCGGTTACCGAAAGGTATTAGACGTGTCCGCCTGCTCCGCGCAAGCGCAGGACGCCAGTGAAGCGTTGTTTACCATTGAGAGAACATTACCTAGCGCACTCTTTCAAAGATTCACAATATATTTGGTGTCTTTTTTGGTGGTTTAGTGATTGTCACTGTGAAATAAGTCACCATGGGTCCAAAGAAGCTTCCTAGTGGCACCCCAGTGGTAGCAGGCATGCAGGGAGTGTAGCATTCATGCAGAGAGTGTAGCAGGCATGCAGGGAGTGTAGCAGGCATGCAGGGAGTGTAGCAGGCATGCAGGGAGTGTAGCAGGCATGCAGGAGTGTGCAGGCATGCAGGGTGTCAGGCATGCAGGGAGTGTAGCAGGCATGCAGGGAGTGTAGCAGGCATGCAGGGAGTGTAGCAGGCATGCAGGGAGTGTAGCAGGCATGCAGGGAGTGTAGCAGGCATGCAGGGAGTGTAGCAGGCATGCAGGGAGTGTAGCAGGCATGCAGGGAGTGTAGCAGGCATGCAGGGAGTGTAGCAGGCATGCAGGGAGTGTAGCAGGCATGCAGGGAGTGTAGCAGGCATGCAGGGAGTGTAGCAGGCATGCAGGGAGTGTAGCAGGCATGCAGGGAGTGTAGCAGGCATGCAGGGAGTGTAGCAGGCATGCAGGGAGTGTAGCAGGCATGCAGGGAGTGTAGCAGGCATGCAGGGAGTGTAGCAGGCATGCAGGGAGTGTAGCAGGCATGCAGGGAGTGTAGCAGGCATGCAGGGAGTGTAGCAGGCATGCAGGGAGTGTAGCAGGCATGCAGGGAGTGTAGCAGGCATGCAGGGAGTGTAGCAGGCATGCAGGGAGTGTAGCAGGCATGCAGGGAGTGTAGCAGGCATGCAGGGAGTGTAGCAGGCTAGGTGAGCAGGCATGCAGGGAGTGTAGCAGGCATGCAGGGAGTGTAGCAGGCATGCATTAAAAGAAAAGAAGGGAAGTAACCCCAGAGAGGGACTTGTTACCTGAAGTCCTTTTGGAGGGGGATTTCCCTTCCAACCATTAACACCCTGCCCCTGTCAGCAACTCTACCTTCCAGATGCTTGCAACTCTTCAATAAAGATAAGTAAATGTTATTTTTTTTTTTTTTTTGAGTGATTATTTTTTTGTGGAACGAATTAATTGTATTTACATTATTTCTTATGGGAAATAAGGTTTCAGATAACGAAAGATTCAGATTAAGTAATAGCTCCTGGACCGGATTAATTTCGTTAACCGAGGGTCCACTGTATCTCTCCCAAGACCCAAGCAAAACTCGAGAGAAATGCTTCCTCGGCGAGGTAAATAGTGCACTGCGCCAGTTGGTGGCATTCTGAAGCTCCTTGTTATAATTACGTATTATTATTATTATTAATTTAGGGCACTGAAGCTCGCTCATTATTATTATAATTATTATTAATTCAAGGAACCTTGATGCTTGTGAGGGGCTCTTGATCTAGGGAATTGGATCTGTGCTCCAGTTCCCTAAATTAATAATAATAATAATAATTATTATTATAACGAGGAGCTTCAGAGCGCCACCAACTGGCGCAGTGCACTGTTTACCTCGCCATGGAAGCATTTCTCTCGTGTTTTGCTTGCATTTTCTGTACGTATTACTTTGCCCAAAAAAAAATTTCTAACCATAGGTCCTAAGAAAGTAAGTGCAAAGGACAGTGCTGAGAAGAAAGAGGATGATGTCCATGGAATTAAAGCATGAAATCATAGATAAACACAAGCCAGGTGTGCGGGTTGTGGGTTGAGGGGGATGCTCGCTCGTAACTCGGATTTTGGCTCGTAACTCAGAGCAAAAAACGACCGAGCAACGGCTCGTATCTCAAAAAACTCGTATGTTGGGGCACTCTTAAGTCAAGGTTTCACTGTACATTTTTATTTAATATGGATGAGGTCTATGTAATGGAAATAGAGAAAAGTGATAAGAGGCTATATTGAGAATACAGCTTGTTGGGTAAAATATAAGGAGTCACCACTGACCAAACATTGTAACATAAGGGTTATTTTAATAAAATTATACATGTATGCTACACAAGTGAACATAAGTGGCACTTCTCTCTCCTTTTCTTGTCTATATATGCACCAAGTTCTGTAGCAGAATTCTGCATTAAATATTAATGTAAAGTAGTAAAATATTTTTGACATTTCAGATATGGAGTCTTGAATTGCAGTACTGTACTAAAATATACAGTACTACATACATATTTTTGTCATACTAGTTTGAGATGTACTGAGGCACCTACAATGATACACTAGAAGTGTGCCAGTGAAGGCATGTCTCTTCCACAGAGGCAGAGTTAGACTGGTTGATACCCCAGACACTATCTCAGAAACACTAATTTCTTTGTGATCTATTATTGTTTTTAGTATTTTCAGAAAATTAATCAATATGTTGATATCCATACTATGAAATTCTGATTCTTATGATTTTCTGAATTTTCATTCTCATTTAAAATGGTGTATTGGTGAAAATACAGTATGCCAGAATATGATCAAATAATTTTAATTTACGTTTATTGAGGATGATATTTGTTCAAGATAATGTTTACTATTATAATGTGTTCCCTCAAGGGAGGTTCCTTGAAGCCATTGAGGGCTCTTGATCCAAGGAATTGAACCTGCCCTCCACTTCCTTGGATCAGACCTGAACGCCTCCCATTTTCCTAGGTGCTGTGTAACCCTTCATGGTTTAACAC
>WNWK01006052.1:0-12500 GCA_009830355.1 Cherax destructor | reverse complement strand
AGTTCCCAAAGTGAAAACTAGCATAGATATGTAGGCAGCATCTTGTGGAAAAAAAAAAAAAAAGCCAAGGAAGGCAGAACCCACACCTTCTGTACTTGCGAGTAGCTTATCTCACTGTAGTGTGTTTGTATTCCCGGTTTGGGGAAAGACTGCTTAACCATCATTTTCTCTGTTAATGGTGGTATTTAATTGTTCTTGCTCTATAAGAAGTGTAGAAATCTTTATGCAAGTTTCAGTTTTATGTTTCATCACTTAAATATTTATTTGATGATCATAAATTTGACACTTAAGTGTTATATAATTACAGGAGAATACTCACTTAATATTTGTTAAATTTTAATAACATGTTTAAGCAAATATAAAATTCTTGTAGGCAGTACTTTGAATTATATTTTATATTAAAAAATAATTATTTTTTAAACATTGAATTAAATTTCTGGCATACATGCAATGTCAGAATCCAACGTTTTTTATATACGTTTATATTTGGGATGAGCCATGAATATGTATTCAAGTTCCCTCACAAATTATACATTTTATAGTGTACAATCATTCTGTTGCTCAGAATTGTGCTGATTTTTCTAGTGGACAGTTGACTATACAGCTAAAGAGTTATGTTAGATAACTTAATGTCCATAATAATAACAATAATAATAATAACTAAATATTTTATTTAGATGTATATAAAGTGTGAAGGTTCCATCATTTCTATACCATTGTGTACCTTTATTGGCTAGAAAATATGTTGAGAACCTGTTTTCCCTTTTGATAAAGTTTGTAATTTGATCCTAGTGTGTGTTTATTTTACTTGTTTTTTTTCTATCCACTATCCCTGTATTAAATAATGCTTAAATCCCATCATGATGTGAACATTGTGCTTGTCAATTTTTTTATTATTTATATTGTACATAGCTTGCTGAGACTCCACATGTACACTCTTCTGCTCCATCATGGAGGAAGCTGGTCAGTGCGTCCTCCATTTCCTAGTTAAGTGTAAGTTTTTTCTTGATAAAAATGTTAATACCACTCTGTTTGTAAATGGTATTGTGTACAAAATGTTCATTCTTTTTGTATTTGTGTAATGTATGTACAAAACGCATAAATCCTTTCATTTTTGCAGTAAAATGAGGTTTAATTTACCTTCTGGAATCAAATGTACAGTGGTACCTGTTAATGATATTTTTTCATTCCAGAATACTGTTCAAGTGCCATTACCAAACGAATTTATCCCCATTAGGAATAATGTAAAATAGACTAGTCCTTTTAGACCCCCAAAAATACACTTACAAAAGCATTTAAAAAAAATAAACTTGCATAAAAGGGTGAGTTTGGGGACCATCGTTGACCGAGGTACCACTGTATTTGGAAGAGAAGAAAAAAAATATTTGAATCCATAAATAAGGATGTATAATGATATCACGGTGAATCAGTTCATTGCTCCAACCTGCACCCACACTCCCAACTCATCTTGCATGTCTAAAACTCATTTTCACTTCTATAACACACCTAAATTCCATAACACACTTCTACAACACACACCTAAATTCCATAACACACTTCTACAACACACCTAAATTCCATAACACACTTCTACAACACACCTAAATTCCATAACACACTTCTACAACACACACTAATTTCAACACACTTCTACAACACACACCTAAATTCCATAACACACTTCTACAACACACACCTAAATTCCATAACACACTTCTACAACACACACCTAAATTCCATAACACACTTCTACAACACCTAAATTCCATAACACACTTCTACAACACACACCTAAATTCCATAACACACTTCTACAACACACCTAAATTCCATAACACACTTCTACAACACACACCTAAATTCCATAACACACTTCTACAACACACACCTAAATTCCATAACACACTTCTACAACACACACCTAAATTCCATAACACAAAAAGATTAATAATAATAATAATAACAGCCCTTTCAATGTAGATCTATGTTACTGACCGATGTTGCTCACGTTGATATACATTTTAGCCACAGTGCTCTCAAATATGCTGAGAGCTGTAAATTTTGGCCAAGACATGAGAGAATGGATCTATGTGGTGGATGTGCACAATTTTTTTTTTTTTTTCAACAAGTCGGCGCTCCCACCGAGGCAGGGTGACCCAAAAAGAAAGAAAATCCCCAAAAGAAAATACTTTCATCATCATTCAACACTTTCACCACACTCATACATAATCACTGTCTTTGCAGAGGAGCTCAGATACGACAGCTGAGAAAAGTCCCTCCCAGCTGTCACTATCTCAGACCCCTCCTTTAAAGTGCAGGCATTGTACTTCCCATTTCCAGGACTCAAGTCCAACTAAATCAATTAACTGGTTTCCCTGAATCCCTTCACAAAATGTTACCCTGCTCACACTCCAACAGATCATGTCCCAAAACCATTCGTCTCCATTCACTCCTATCTAACACGCTCACACATGCTTGCTGGAAGTCCAAGCCCTCGCCCACAAAACCTCCTTTACCCCTTCCCTCCAACCTTTTCTTGGACGACCCCTACCCCGCCTTCCTTCCCCACAGATTTATACGTCTCCAAGTCATTCTACTTTGATCCATTCTCTCTAAATGACCAAACCACCTCAACAACCCCTCTTCAGCCCTCTGACAAATACTTTTAGTAACTCCACACCTTCTCCTAATTTCCACATTCCGAATTTTCTGCATAATATTTACACCACACATTGCCCTTAGACAGGACATCTCAACTGCCTCCAGCCTCCTCCTCGCTGCAGCATTTGCAACCCATGCTTCACACCCATATAAGAGTGTTGGTACCACTATACTTTCGTACATTCCTTCTTTGCCTCCATGGATAACGTTTTTGTCTCCACAGATACCTCAATGCACCACTCACCTTTTTCCTTCATCAATTCTATGGTTAACCTCATCCTTCATAAAACCATCCGCTGACACATCAACTCCCAAATATCTGAAAACATTTACTTCCATAATCCCTCTCTCCAATGTGATATCCAATTTTTCTTTATTTAAATCGTTTGGTACCCTCATCACCTTACTCTTATCTATGTTCACTTTTAACTTTCTACGTTTACACACTCTCCCAAACTCGTCCACTAACCTTTGCAACTTTTCTTTAGAATCTCCCATAAGCACAGTATCATCAGCAAAAGTAACTGTGTCAACTCCCATTTTGCATTTAATTCTCCATAATTTAATCCCACCCCTCTCCCCAACACCCTAGCATTTACTTCTTTACAACCCCATCTATAAATATATTAAACAACCATGGTGACATTACACATCCCTGTCTAAGACCTACTTTTACCGGAAGTAATCTCCTCTCTCTACACACCCTAACCTGAGCCTCACTATCCTCATAAAACTCTTTACAGCCTTCAGTAACTTACTACCTATTCCATACACTTGCAACATTTGCCACATTGCTCCCTCTATCCACTCTATCATATGCCTTTTCTAAATCCATAAATGCAATAAAAACTTCTCTACCTTTTTCTAAATACTGTTCACATATATGCTTCACTGTAAACACTTGATCTACACATAACCTACCCACTCTAAAGCCTCCTTGCTCATCTGCAATCCTACTCTTGTCTTACCTCTAATTCTTTCAATAATAACCCTGCCATACACTTTACCTGGTATACTCAGTAAACTTATTCCCTATAATTTTTACACTCTCTTTATCCCCCTTCCCTTTATATAAAGGAACTATACATGCTCTCTGCCAATCCCTAGGTACCTTCCCCTCTTTCATACATTTATTAAACAAAAATACCAACCACTCCAGCACTATATCCCCTGCTTTTAAAAATTTCTGTCATGATTCCGTCAATTCCAGCTGCTTTACCCTTTCATTCTACGTAATGCCTCACGCACCTCCCCCACACTCACATCCTGCTCTTCTTCACTCCTAAACGATGTTGTACCTCCCTGGCCAGTACTTGAAATTACCGCCCCCCTTTTTCATCGACATTTAAAAGTTCCTCAAAATTTTCCCCGCCATCTACCCAATACCTCCAGCTCCCCATCTACTAACTCCCTACTCTGTTTTTAACTGACAAATCCATTCGTTCCCTAGGCTTTCTTACCTTGTTTATCTCACTCCAAAAAAATTTCTTGTTTACAGCAAAATTTCTTGACAGAGCCTCTCCCTATCTTTCATCCGCTCTTCTTTTGCACACTCTCACCACTCTCTTCACCTTTCTTTTACTCTCCATATACTCTGCTCTTCTATTAACACTTCTGTTTTGTAAAAACCTCTCATAAGCTACCTTTTTCTCTTTTATCACACCCTTTACTTCTTCATTCCACCAGTCACTCCTCTTTCCTCCTGCACCCACCCTCCTATAGCCACAAACTTCTGCCCCACATTCTAATACTGCATTTTTAAAACTATCCCAACTCTCTTCAACCCCCCCACTACTCCTACTTGCACTAGCCCACCTTTCTGCCAATAGTTGCTTATATCTCACCCTAACTTCCTCCTCCCTTAGTTTATACACTTTTACCTCTCTCTTACTTGTTGTTGCCATTTTCTTTTTGTCCCATCTACCTTTACTCTAACTGTAGCTACAACCAAATAATGATCTGATATATCCGTTGCCCCTCTATAAACATGTACATCCTGAAGCCTACTCATCAACCTTTTATCCACCAATACATAATCCAACAAACTACTTTCCTTACGTGCTATATCATACCTTGTATATTTATTTATCCTCTTTTTCATAAAATATGTATTACTTATTACCAAACCTCTTTCTACACATAGCTCAATTAATGGTTCCCCATTTACATTTACCCTGGCACCCCAAATTTACCTACTACTCCATCCACAACATTTTTACCCACTTTAGCATTAAGATCCCCAACCACAATTACTCTCTCACTTGGTTCAAAACTCCCACACACTCACTCAACATTTCCCAAAATCTCTCTCTCCTCTACACTTCTCTTCTCCAGGTGCATAAACACTTACTATAACCCACTTTTCACATCCAACCTTTATTTTACTCCACATAATCCTTGAATTTATACATTTATATTCCTTCTTTACCTGCCATAACTGATTATTCAACATTATTGCCACTCCTTCTTTAGCTCTAACTCTATTTGAAACCCCTGATCTAATCCCATTTATTTCTCCCACTGAAACTCTCCTACCCCCTTCAGCTTTGTCTCACTTAAAGCCAGGACATCCAGCTTCTTTTCATTCATAACATCTACAATCATCTCTTTCTTATCATTCGCACAACATCCACGCACATTCAAACATTCCACTTTGACGGTTTTC
Organism: Cherax destructor; assembly: GCA_009830355.1. Lineage (NCBI taxonomy): Eukaryota > Metazoa > Arthropoda > Malacostraca > Decapoda > Parastacidae > Cherax > Cherax destructor. The sequence continues at coordinate 7,174 of WNWK01006052.1, read as the reverse complement.
TTCTCTTCTTTTAGTAAGCTATACAGGAAAAGGGGTTACTAGCCCATTGTTCCCGGCATTTTAGTTGACTTTTACAACACGCATGGCTTACGGAGGAAAGATTCTTATTCCACTTCCCCATGGATATGAAAGGGAAAAGCAATAAGAACAAGAACTATTAAGATAAAATCAAAGAAAACTCAGATGAGTGTGTATACATAAACGTGTACATGTTTGCGTAGTGTGACCTAAGTGTAAGTAGAAGTAGCAAGACGTACCTGAAATCTTGCATGTTTATGAGACAGAAAAAGACACCAGCAATCCTACCATCATGTAAAACAGTTTCAGGTTTGTTTCACAGTCACCTGGCAGGATGGTAGTACCTCCCTGGGTGGTTGCTGTCTACCAACCTACTACCTACTATGTGCACAATATAAAACAAAAATCCAACCCTGTGCAGTACATGATGGGAAAAGCAAAGCTCAGACATAGTGTTTGATTTAAAATATTGGCTTTGAGGTGTTTTCTAGAATAGTTTTTATTGCCTGTTTCTTGGTATCAATTAATAGAACAAATTATTTCAATCAGATTCAGACCAGAAGTATTGTAGCTCAAAATAGACCTCAAAGTGGTGGAAATGTTAATTTTTTGGCAATTTTTCTGAGCAAGGATAGGCCCTCCACTCTTCCCTGGTCTGTTTTTTAGGTTTTTACTAGGTCTGCTTTAACACGCTCGGCCATCTCCCACTGGAGGGTAAGTGTTATATAGAAAAGGCCTAGGGATATGATTAATGAACAAAGGAAAGGTTGCTTTAGTGACTAGAATGCCTACTGTGTTTATTTCGATTTTTGAACTGGATTTTTTTAATTTTGTGTAAAATTGGCCAAATTACTGACGTGTGAATATTATATAGTTCTGATAGTTGAATTGGTGGTTTCTTGCACTCAGTTGATAGGGCAGAAGGCATACTTTTAAAATAGTTGAAAACTGTTTCAAAATGAACAATGGAATTAGCTTAAAATATTATTCAAATTGGGCAAAATAGCTTATGTGTAAATTATGGCCAGACCAACTTTGCTTCATAATTCCATAAGTTTTCCATAAAATTTCAAATTTTTTTAAATTTTTTTATTTTAAATTTAAAGGGGCCTTTCTGACAAAGAAAAAAATTTTCTTACATTTTCAGAAAGGTAATTTAAAAACAAAAAGTTGAAAATTTAAATTTCAGGGGTTGTGACAGAATTAAAATAGACATCTATACTACATTTGACAAAATAAAAGTAATGGTACCTCGGTATACATCCGCTTTGGAATAAGTCCAATTTGGTATATGTCCTGTTTGGACGCGAAAAATTTTGCTTGGTATACTAGCTTTGTTTGGAATACAACTCATGTGCTAAAACTTGTATTGGTTAAAATGAGTCACAAATTTGTGGAGGCTGAGGGTTTTGTTCCCCAACAAGTTTTTAATTGTGACTTCATCACTGTAAAGTTTCTCCCCCCTAAAACGACTCCTCTCATTCAACCCATGGATCAGCAGGTCATCAGTAATTTCAAGAAACTCTACACTAAAGCACTATTCCAGAGGTGCTTTGAAGTGACCTCTGACACAGAGTTAACCCTGAGAGAGTTTTGGAAAGATCATTTTACTATCGCCCATTGCATAACTGACAAAGCCTGGCAGGAAGTTTCATGCAGAACAATGAACTCTGCTTGGAGGGATTTATGGTCCAAGCAGTGGCTGAAAGGGACTTTGAGGGCTTTGAGGTGTGTCTATAGTGGAGGATATTGTCTCTCTGGGCAGGTCCATGGGTCTGGATGTGAGTGGTGGTGATGTGGAGGAGTTAGTGGAGGGGCACAGGGAAGAGCTGACCACTGAGGAGCTGCAGGAACTTGAGGAGCACAAGACTAAGATGGATGCACTCTTTTTCAGGCTTGGAAGAGGAGATAGAGGAAGCCCCTACTTCATTAATCAAGGAAATCTTTGCCAAATGGATGAACGCAAAAACTTTGCAGAGAAGTATCACCCCAAACAAGCCGTAATAGCATTGTCTGAATGATCAGACAATGTCACATTTGTGAAACATCCTGAGGAGAAGGCAGAAGCAAAGTTCTTTGGACAGATTTTTAGTAAAAGTCAAACCTGGTGAGCTTCAACCAGGTCCAATTAGGGGAAAAAAAAGGCAGAAAATAGAAGGGGACTCTCCTTCCAAACAATAACATTTCCTCCTCCCTTCTCAGCACTATCCTAGTAGGCACTCAACTTTTCAGCAAAGTAAAGTGAGGTAAATTTGCATTTATTTCATTTAATTCTTTTGTATTTATGTATTTTAGTATTAAGCAGTGTTTAAATTATTTTATACTACCCCATCAAAGAGAAGACTCTCCTTCCAAACAATAACATTTCCTCCTCCTCCCTTCTCAGCACTATCCTAGTAGGCACTCGACTCTTTTCAGCAAAGTGTAAAGTGAGGTTAAATTTGCATTTACAGTATTTCATCTAATTCTTTTGTATTTATGTATTTTAGTATTAAGCAGTGATTAAATTACATATTTTAGTATTAAGCAGTGTTTAAATTACATATTTTAGTATTAACCCTTTCAGGGTCCAAGGCCATTTTTAGAAGGGGTGTGCCAGTGTCCAAGAATTTAAAAAAAAAAAAATTCTTATTTTTTCTTATGAAATGGTAGAGAATCTTTTTCTGAAGGTAATAAAACAAAACATACGAAATTTGATTGAAAATTGACGAAATTATGCTCTCGCGAATTTTGATGTGTCAGCGATATTTACGCATCAGCGATTTTGCCGACTTTGACTCCCATTTTAGGTCAATTACAGTCATCCCTCGGTTTTCAATTTTAATCCGTTCCAGATGGATCGTAAAACCAAAATCGGCGAAAACCAAAACTATTTTCCCATAAGAAATAATGGAAATTCAATTAATCCGTTCCAGAAACCCAGAAGTTTGGAAAAAATTTGGGGGCCTTAAAGATAGATTTACATGCACAAATGAATGAAATGAATGTGGCACTTACCCTTACTGAAGACTGATGTTGCTGGATGGAAGAGAGATAGGAGGGGAGAGGGTAGAGACCCTAATTTTTGGAAGGGGAATCCCCCTCCATAAGGACTCTAGGTACCAAGTCCTCATCTTGGGTCACTTCCTTTTGTCTTTTAATCCCACTAGGACCAGCTTGTGATTCACTGCACACCTGTAGCACTAAATATCTCTCCAGAGAGCTCTGTATCTGGCGGTTTTAAAATGTCCCTAAAATGGGACATGGAATTGTCATTGTAAAAGTAGCCAGCACGATTGCAACATCTTTGTCAGGGTGATGTTCCTCCACAAATGATTGCACCCTACTCCACATTGCACAAATCTCCTTAATCTCTGAAGAAGGCACCTTACATCTTTCTTCCTCCACTGAAGCAATTTCCTCAGATCTGTTTTGTTGTTGTTGCAGCTCAAGCTCTTGCAGCTCTTCAGTGGTTAGATCTTCATTGTGGTCCTCCACCAACTCTTCCACATCCTCTCCATTCACATCCAACCCCATAGAAGTCCCCAATTCCACAATACTTCCACAACTTCCATAGGCTCATCAGGGTTAGCTTCAAACCCTTCAAAATCCCTCTCTGGGACACAATCTGGCCACAACTTTCCAAGCAGAGTTCATCGTCCTGGAGGTCACTCCCTGCCAAGCTTTATCTATAAGGCCTATGCAATGGAAGATATCAAGTGAGCCTTCCAGAACTCTTTTAGGGTCAATCTAGTGTCTGAGGTTACATCAAAGCACCTTTGAAACATTGCTTTGTGTACAGTTTTTTGAAGTTTGCAATGACCTGCTGGTCCATGGGCTGGAGGAGAGGAGTGGTGTTAGGAGGCAAGAACTTCAATTTTACAAATCTGAATTCCTTTGGCATTTGGTCTTCCAAGTCTTGAGGATGACCAGGAGCATTGTCCATTACCAGGAGGCACTTAAGTGGCAATTTATTCTCCAATAGATATTTCTTCACACTGGGGCCAAACACTTGATTAAACCATTCCAGGAAAATTTCCCTAGTGACCCATGCCTTAGCATTAGACTTCCAAAACACACACAATTTACCCTTGTCAACACTGTAGTTCCTGAACACACTGGGATTTTCAGAGTGATACACGAGTAAAGGCTTCACTTTTAAATCCCCACTAGCGTTCCCACATAACATAAGAGTTAGCCTGTCTTTCATAGGCTTGTGTCCTGACATTGCCTTTTCCTCCTGCGTGATGTAGGTCCTCCTTGGCATTTTCTTCCAAAAGAGGCCTGTTTCGTCACAAACACTTGTTAGGGTTTAAATTCTTCTGCCTCTACATATTCTTTAAACTCACGCACAAATTTTTCAGCCCCATCTTTATCTGAACTGGCACTCACCATCCCTTTACAACACTGTGTATGCCACTTCGCTCTTGAAGTTTTCGAACCAGCCTTTGCTGGCCTTAAGTTCATAAACCTCAACACTGGTTCCAAGCATTTTCTTTACAAGATCGGCATGCAACAGCCTTGCTTTTTCACATATGATGGATTGCACAACACTATCACCTCTAGCAGTTTTTGGTTTATCCACACCAATAACAATTTCTCCATATTTTCCATTGTTTGTGATCTCTGTTTCGTTATCGATTCACCCCTTTAGCAACATTAGCTTCGTGTTTTCCCTTTTTCTTTGCCACAATGGAACTGATGGTTGATGGGTTTTTCTTGTATATCCTGGCGAGCTCGGCAATCGTACACCACTATCATATTTTTCTATTATTTCTTTCTTCATTTCTACAGTGTTCCTCACTTTCTTTACCAAAGAAGTGGCACTAGAGCTTCTTGGGCCCATGGTAGCTTATTTAGTAATCACACACAATAATCAAGGGCCAAAAACAATGAATTGTTAATAAATGTTTTGTATAAACTCCTGGGGTGATGTTCACTCAAGCATAAACAATGCTAGACTGCGGGGACAATGTGCGTGGGGGTGCGTGGGTGGCGGGCCTACAGCCTTGATGTGCACGGCACTGGTGGACAGGTCCCATACGGTCGGCGAAAACTAAACAATCGGCTAAAACTAAGACAAATTTTCCTGAAAAAGTCGGCGAAACTGGGACAAGCGAAAACCAAGGGATGACTACATTATTCCAGTCGACCAAATTCTTAGCTATTTCATTCGTATTACTTTATTCTATCAATTGAGCACAAGAAATCGCCCAGTCAACTGTTTCAACTACAAAATAAAGTGATTGTAAATTGGTAATTTAGCCAATTTAACTCAAAAGTTCAAAATATTCAAATTTCAAAATAGGGTGCAGAATAAACAATGCAGGCATTCCTGGCACTAAACTAACATTTCCTTTGTTAATTTTTGTTACGTTTTCAGTCTTTACAAATGAATTCCATTTTGATTTTTTATTCACATAATGAATTTTTATTCAAACCAAAAATGGAAGATTTACTGTTATGCAATATTGTAATAATTGTACAAATAATATCACCACATTTGTGAACGTATATTAGACCCACCAGCTGGCGCGTATTAGACGTGTGAGGTCATTTGTTTACTTGAACATAGGCAAAATTTAACATTTCTGCTATTTTGAGTAGTTGGGACAGACAGTAGCGGCCTGCTCTAAACCCATGCTGCCCTGTGTTGTGCAATTGATGGGTATCAAGATGAGTGGCGATCTTGCTTCTTTGAACCCTTTCAAAGATTTTTATGATATGGACGTTAGCGCCATTGGTCTGTAGTTCTTTGTATTGCTTTACTGCCCCCTTTGTGGAGTGGGACTATGTCTATTGTTTTTAGTAACTGCGGGACGAACCCCGGACCTCAGTATGAGCTGAGTGCGCTAGCGATCGAGCTACGGGACACCCTGAAGAAGAAGTCTTTGAGGTGATCAGTTCCTCAACCTGGAGAATAGTTCAGCTCCATAATCTGGAAGAAAGTGAAGTTGAAGCATACTAATGATAATGTTTTTGCCAGAAATGAAGCTGACATGGGTCTTGGCAAAAGATGACCCGTCACTGGATCCCGAAAGAATGTTTGTACAAGTGACGTACTGAAAATAAATGGTATTGTGATACCGACAAGATGTGGAAAAAGGACATTTATGTACAGTTCAGGAAATCTGTTAAAGAAAACATTTCCACGAGTGACTTCTTCAGTCCTAAAACAGAGAAAACTAAGATTCTAAGAACGAGTTATATAGTGGCAGGAGTCAGGCGGCAGGCTGTAGAGAGGGTAGTAGAAATAGTAGTAGAATAACTGTAGAGAGATATACAAATAACTTAAGTGCGCTTTTATTTGTATATTGTTCCAGTCACGGTATTTTTTTTTTTTTGTAGAGAGATGGGGTTGGGTTTGAGAAGGTCAATACCATGTTACAGCGGTCTCCAGAATGGGCAATATCCTGCTGATCAACAATTTGGATATAGTGTAACTTGGATTTTTAGGCTTGTGTTACTGACATCAATTAGGGCAGCTCTGCACACTCGTCGATAACCTTAACTCCATGAAACTTCAAGGTGCCCAAAATCGTTAATAAATGTCCAGAACTGTACATAAGTGTCTTTTTTTCCACAAGTGATGTACTCTACGACCCTATGGTGGGAGCAGTCCTATGTCATGGGCATAGTAAGTCTTGTATATGAACGTAAAATATCGACAGGATGAAGAATTCAGACACATGTGCAACATCTGGGTATCTTTATTTGTAATGCAACCACGTTACACGTGTCTAATTCTTCATCTTGACTCATTATGTACCTCTGTAATCCTTGACTACCGCCCACATGATGGGTATGGGGTGCATAATAAAGATATTAAACTAAACTAACTTGTCAGTATTATATACCATTCATATACAATTTGTCAGACACTACAGCATCATGGAATCTTGGTACAGAGGACATCACAACCTTCTTGCTTAATTTCTTGGCCCATCCCTTTGGTATGACCTTCCACTAAACCCGACCTACCAGTGACAATGCCTTCGCCTGCTGCACGCCTGATCTGACGCCAGGCAGAATTAAGGCATGGACTTTAGGAAATAAACCCAGGGGCCTCGGCCAACTGGAGGGCCTCTAGAGTTTGGGAAAGTTCACAATTTGTTTCCAAGAAATTACCAAAACAAATGTTTGAATTTGAATTTTTGGTTAGCCTTGAAAAATAAAT
>WNWK01006051.1:60000-111160 GCA_009830355.1 Cherax destructor | reverse complement strand
CTGTCGCCTATCTGTCAACCATGCCTCTACCCAGGAAAAAAATTCTCCTATTCCGTATGCCTTAATTTTCCTCAATAGCCTCTTATGTGGAACTCTATCAAAAGCCTTACTGAAGTACATATACACAATATCATATTCATTACCATGATCTACCTCCTCAAATACCTTGGTGGAAAAAAAAGATAGTAAATTCGTAAGGCAGGAACGTCCTTGTAAAACCGTGTTGAGATTCATTAATCAATTTATGCATTTCAAGATGGCTACGAATTGCCTCGGCAATCATTAATTCCATAAATTTTTCCACTATGGAGGTAAGGCTTATTGGTCTATAGTTCGAAGCTAAGGACCTGTCACCTGTCTTGTATATAGGTATTACATTTGCCATTTTCCACTTGTCTGACACCATGCCAGTTTGTTGTGATATGTTAAAAAGACTAGCCAAAGGTTTGCAAAGCTCCTTTACATTCATTCAAAACCCCTTGCAAACAGTTCATCAGGGCCTGGCGATTTGTTGAAGCTTAATTTCTCTATTTGTCTGAGGACCATGTCACTAGTTACGCTAATCTGCATAGTTCATTATCGTCCTGTTCTACATAATTTATTATTTCTGGAATTTCGCTAGTATCTTCCTGAGTAAAAACCGAGAGGAAATAAGCGTTAAAAATTTCACACATTTCCTTATCACTGTCAGTGATCTGATCTGAGTTACTTTTGAGTGGGCCTATCTTGTCACTAATCTTACATCTATATACCTGAAAGGGTTAGAACCCTTTTGGGTTAGTCCCTTGCCACTTTAGCTTCATAATCCCTCTTAGCTTTTCTTATTCCCTTTTTTATTTATCTCATTAATTGAATGTATTGTTTTCTTAACTGCTCATCCCCTCTTTTGATACACCTATATATGCCTCTCTTTTGACTAATGAGATATTTTAATCTATTGTTTTTTTCATTTTGGGTCATTTTTGGTTGATCTAATTTCCCTACTTGCAACATAAGTTGTCTGGGCAGCTAGAACTATGCTCTGAAAAACGTCATATTGGCAACCAACACCACCTACTTGACCCATAGTCAGGTCTTTCCCAATTTAGCCACCTAGGTAATTTCCCAGTTACATGAAATCGGCCAAGCAGGAGTCTGGAACAGTTTTGATTGCAGTTACCTGGGTAATTCCATGATATATTTAAACTAAGTGATTTGTGATCGCTTTCCCCAAGCTCATCATTAACCTCAAGAATATTAATTAGTATTCTTTGTTGGCAAGAACCAAGTAAAGCAGATTGTTTATTCTAGTTGGTTCTGTCAAAAACTTTTTTAAAATAATCCTGAACAGTATCAAGAAAGTCACTAGACTCAAGATTACCTGTCACATTGTTCCAAACAATTTGTCTAAAGTTAAAATCTTCCATTAACACAACTTTTCATGTATAGACGCCTTATAAATTTCGTCCCATAGCAGCTTACTGTACTCCCTATCAAGATTTGGGCCTATAAATCACACCCAAAATTAATTTGTCACGACCCTCGAGAAACTGTAGCCAAATAGATTTTGTGTCCGGTGTTTCTAATCTTATATCTTGTCTAACACAACAATTTAAATTATCTCTGACATACATCGCCACTCCACCACCCTTCTTATTGACACTATCAGTGTGGAATAGTTTATAGCTTCACGACTGCAAATAAATCAGGGAACGGGTGGAGTTTGAACCCATGGCAATTGAGTCCTAAAACTCACAGGCCAGTGTGTTTACCACTGGGCCAGTTGGCTCTAATAAGATTCATCCAACTAGGTATATTTCTATACACCATAGGGAGGTTAGCATGGGCCACCACTGTGACCACAAATGCAGATTTTTACAGACGAATCCTACACCAGAGTGGTTGTGTCGGGCTCTAGCTCAAGTCCCTTCAGAGCCGCTCCTTTATGACTCACAAATCGTAATAACACGATTACAAACAAATCATGGGTGGGGATCGAACTCATGACTGTTAGTCTGATAACTCATCTGCCGTGGGTTCAAGGCTCACCCGCTCCCTGATTTGATTTTTTAAGCAACCGGACTTCATTAGTCACTAATTCATTAATTTTACATCTTGTGAATTACTGGTTATAAATAATACATAATTCCCAGAGCTCTGCCATTTAAAACAATTCAGAACAGTTATTCAAGTATTTTGTTCTTTTTCCCATAAAGATTTTGTAAAATATTACTATAATAATAATAATAATAATGATAATAATAATAATAGTAGTAGTAGTAATAACAATAATAATAATAATAATAATAATAATAATAATAATAATAATAATAATAATAATAAAACAACATTAATAATAAAATCTGCTGCTTAAAATTCCCACTTGCACGAGAGAATTTTTTACGACATTATAGTCAGTGTGAACAGGCGCGCTCAAAAAGGTTCATTACCCCTGATGTAGTGAATAACCTGCGTGTGTGTGTGTGCTCACCTAGTTGTGGTTGCAGGGGTCGAAAGTCACACCTCCTGGCCCCGCCTCTTCACTGGTCGCTACTAGATCACTCTTCTTGCTCTATGAACTTTATCATACCTCTTTCTTAATGCTATGTATCGATCCTGCCACCACTAATCACTTCCCGCGCGCGTGCGTGTGTGTGTGTGTGTGCCCTCGTGGTTTAAGTGATGCTAGCCTAATGAATAGCCTGCATCTGTGTGTGTCTCACCCATATGTACTAACCAATATGCCGTTATAGGGGTCGATTCACAGCTCCTGGCCCCGCCTCTTTGTTGGTCGCTACTAGGTTCACTCCTGACTCTACCACTATAGTCTCCTGGTTATTCCACTTCCTGACTATTCTAAAACTGAAGAAATACTTCCTAGCATCCCTGTAACTCATCTGAATTTTCAACTTCCTGTTGTGCCCTAGTGTTGCTGTGTCCCATCTCTCAAACTATCTGTTCCTATTCACCCTGTCACTTCTTAGTACTTTTTACGTTGTTATCATATCACCCTAGTCCTCCTGTCTTTCACTGCCATCACGCTCAGTTCCCTTAATCTCTACTCATAAACATACCTCTTAGCTCCGGGACTAGTCTCGTTGCAAATCCTTGTACTTTCTCCAATTTCTTGACTTACTTTACCAGGTGTGGGTTCCATACTGGTGATGCATACTCTAATATGGGCCTGGCATACACTGAGTACGGTGTCGTGCAGCAAATGCACCAGACGCGCATTTACTGTAGCAGTTATTTGGCAGGTGTGTGCCACAAGGAATGTGCTCGGTATGATACTCACCCATAGGTCCTTCACCTTGAGTAAGGCTTGCAGCTTTTGTACCAACGAGCCTTTGTCCTTCCCCAGATCCATTTGTAGCCTTTGTTAGTGTACATCTGCTTGTAAATTTTCCATTAGTTACTCGTCGTCTGCGAACAGGAACAACTCTGACTCTGTACCTTCTGTCATAAAGGGATAGCGTCAGCACTGGACCTACTGATCGTTGTGGAACCCCACTCGTCACAGCCACCCATTCCGATACCTCTTCATGGACCATCAGTAGTTGTTTCCTTCCTATGTTAGGTATGCCTTTATTTATTCCTGTGTGTGTGTACTCACCTAGTTGTGGTTGCAGGGATCGATTCACAGCTTCTAGCCCCTCCTCTTCACTGGTCGCTCCATGAGCTTTATCATACCTCGTCTTAAAGCTATGTATGGAACCTGCCTCCACTACATCACTTCCCAAACTATTCCACTTCCTGACCACTCTGTGACTGAAGAAATACTTCCTAACATCTCTGTGATTCATCTGAGTCTTCAACTTCCAACTGTGTCCCCTTGTTGCTGTGTCCCATCTCTGGAACATTCTGTCTCTGTCCACCTTGTCAATTCCTCTCAGTATTTTATATATCGTTATCATGTCCCCCCTATCTCTCCTGTCCTCCAGTGTCGTCAAGTCGATTTCCTTTAACCTCTCCTCGTAGTACATACCCCTTAGCTCCGGGACTAGTCTTGTTGCAAACCTTTGCACTTTCTCTAGTTTCTTTACGTACTTGGCTAGGTGTGGGTTCCAAACTGGTGCTGCATACTCCAGTATGGGCCTAACGTACACAGTGTACAGGGTCCTGAACGATTCCTTATTAAGATGGCGGAATGCTGTTCTTAGGTTCGCTAGGCGTCCGTATGCTGCAGCAGTTATTTGGTTGATGTGCGCCTGTTAGTTACCATTTTGTCCTAGGGACATGTCGATTAGACACTAGGCCTGTTGTAAATGTGTGTGTGTGTGTACGTGCATGTATGTGTAAGTGTATGTATGTGTACGTGTTTACCTGGAGACCTGGAGTTTACCTGGAGAGAGTTCCAGGGGTCAACCCCCCTGCGGCCCGATCTGTGACCAGGCCTCATGTTGGATCAGAGCCTGATCAACCAGTGCTGTTACTGCTGGCCGCACGCAGTCCAACGTACGAACCACAGCCTGGCTGGTCAGGCACCGACTTTAGTGCCTGTCCAGTGCCTGCTTGAAGACAGCCAGGGGTCTATTGGTAATCCCCCTTATGTATGCTGGGAGGCAGTTGAACAGTCTTGGGCCCCTGACACTTATTGTGTTGTCTCTCAACGTGCTAGTGCCACCCCTGCTTTTCATTGGGGGGATGTTACATCGTCTGCCGAATCTTTTGCTTTCGTAGGAAGTGACTCTCGTGTGCAAGTTTGGTACTAATTCCTCTAGGATTTTCCAAGTGTATATAATAATGTATCTCTCCCGCCTGCGTTCCAGGGAGTACAGGTTTAGGAACTTCAAGCGTTCCCAGTAATTGAGGTGGTTTATTGCAGTTATGCGTGCCGTGAAGGTTCTCTGCACATTCTCAAGGTCAGCAATTTCACCTGCCTTGAAAGGTGCAGTTAGTGTGCAGCAATATTCCAGCCTAGATAGAACAAGCGATCTGTAAAGTGTCAACATGGGCTTGGTATCCCTGGTTTTGAAGGTTCTCATTATCCATCCAGTCATTTTTCTGGCAGATGCGATTGTTACGGTGTTATGGTCCTTGAAGGTGAGATCCTCTGTTATGATCACTCCCAGGTCTTTGACATTAGTTTTTCGCTCTATTGTGTGGTTGGAATTTGTTTTATACTCCGATGAGATTTTAATTTCCTCACGTTTTCCGTATCTGAGTAATGTGGTGTGTGTGTGTGTGTGTGTGTGTACTCACCTAGTTGTACTCACCTAGTTGTGGTTGCAGGGGTCGTTTCATTGCTCCTGGCCCCGCCTCTTCACTGACCGCTACTGGGTCACTCTCCCTTCACCATGAGCTTTATCATACCTCTTCTTAAAGCTATGAATGGATCCTGCCTCCACTACATCACTTCCCAAGCTATTCCACTTCCCGACCACTCTGTGACTGAAGAAATACTTCCTAACATCCCTGTGATTCATCTGAGTCTTCAACTTCCAGCTGTGTCCCCTTGTTGCTGTGTCCCATCTCTGGAACATTCTGTCTCTGTTCATCTTGTCAATTCCTCTCAGTATTTTATATGTCGTTATCATGTCCTCCCTATCTCTACTGTCCTCCAGTGTCGTCAGGTCGATTTCCCTTAACCTCTCCTCGTAGGACATACCCCTTAGCTCCGGGACTAGTCTTGTTGCAAACCTTTGCACTTTCTCTAGTTTCTTTATGTGCTTGGCTAGGTGTGGGTTCCAAACTGGTGCTGCATACTCCAGTATGAGCCTAACGTACACAGTGTACAGGGTTCTGAACGATTCTTTATTAAGAGGTCGGAATGCTGTTCTTAGGTTTGCTAGGCGCCCGTATGTTGCAGCAGTTATTTGGTTGATGTGCGCCTCAGGAGATGTGCCTGGTGTTATACTCACCCCAAGATCTTTTTCCTTGAATGAGGTTTGTAGTCTCTGGCCCCCTTGACTGTACTCCGTCTGCGGTCTTCTTTGCCCTTCCAAAATCTTCATGACTTTGCACTTGGTGGGGTTGAACTCCAGGAGCCAATTTTTGGACCAGTCCTGCAGCCTGTCCAGATCCCTTTGTAGTTCTGCCTGGCCCTCGTCCGATTGAATTCTTCTAATCAACTTCACATCATCTGCAAACAGGGACACTTCGGAGGCTATTCCTTCCGTCATGTCGTTCACAAATACCAGAAACAGCACCCGTCCTAGGACTGACCCCTGTGGAACCACACTCGTCACAGGCGCCCACTCTGACACCTCGCCATGAACCATGACTCGCTGCTGTCTTCCTGACAGGTATTCCATGATCCATTGGAGAGCCTTCCCTGTTATCCCTGCCTGGTCCTCCAGCTTTTGCACTAATCTCTTGTGTGGAACTGTGTCAAACGCCTTCTTACAGTCCAAGAAAATGCAATCTACCCACCCCTCTCTCTTGTCTTACTGCTGTCACCCTGTCATAGAAGTCCAGTAGGTTTGTGACACAGGATTTCCCGTCTCTGAAACCGTGTTGGCTGTCGTTGATAAGCTCATTCCTTTTTAGGTGTTCCACCACTCTTCTCCTGATAATCTTCTCCATGACTTTGCAAACTATACATGTCAGTGACACTAATCTGTAGTTTAGTGCTTCATGTCTCCTTTTTGAAAAATTGGGACTACATTTGCTGTCTTCCATACCTCAGGTAGTCTCCCTGTTTGGATAGATGTGTTGAATATTGTTGTTAGGGGTACACATAGCGCCTCAGCTCCCTCTCTCAGGACCCATGGAGAGATGTGATCCGGCCCCGTCGCCTTTGAGGTATCTAGGTCACTCAGCAGCCTCTTCACTTCTTCCTCGGTTGTATGTATTGTGTCCAACACTTGGTGGTGTACCCCACCTCTCTGTCTTTCTGGAGTCCCTTCTGTCTCCTCGGTGAACACTTCTTTGAATCTCATGTTGAGTTTCTCACACACTTCGCGGTCATTTCTTGTGATCTCTCCTTCCTTCCTTAGTCTGATCACCTGGTCCTTGACTGTTGTTTTCCTCCTGATGTGGCTGTACAACAGTTTTGGGTCAGATTTGGTTTTCCCTGCTATGTCGTTCTCGTACTGTCTTTGGGCCTCCCTTCTTACCTGTGCATATTCATTCCTGGCTCTATGACTGCTCTCCTTATTTTCCTGGGTCCTTTGCCTTCTATACTTCTTCCATTCCCTAGCACATTTGGTTTTGGCCTCCCTGCACCTTTGGGTGAACTAAGGGCTCATCCTGGCTTTTTCATTGTTTCTGTTACCCTTGGGTACAAACTTCTCCTCAGCTTCCTTGCATATTGTTGTCTCTTTTACTGATGTCCCTTCCAGTTCTCTGTCCCACTGAACCCCGTTTAGGAAGTTCTTCATGCCCACGTAGTCACCTTTCTTGTAGTTTGGCTTCATTCGTCTGGTCCTATCTGCTTCCCCCTCCACTTGTAACTCTACTGTGTAATCGAAGCTTAAAACCATATGATCACTGGCCCCGAGGGGTCTTTCATATGTGATGTCCTCAATATCTGCACTACTCAAGGTGAATACTAGGTCCAGTCTCGCTGGTTCATCCTCTCCTCTATCTCTGGAAGTGTCCCTTACTTGTTGGTACATGAAGTTTTCCATTACCACCTCCATCATCTTAGCCCTCCACGTTTCTTGGCCCCCATTTGGCTCCAAGTTCTCCCAATCGATTTCCTTGTGGTTGAATTCACCCTGCTCACATGAGCCCTTCTGGCCACTTCAGCCAGTGTGTCAACCATCGCTCTATTACTCTCATCATACTCTTGCCTTGGCCTCCTGCTGTTCTGTGGTGGGTTATACATCACTGTAATTACCACCTTGGGACCTCCAAAATGAAGAGTTCCTACTATGTAATCTCTTGCTTCCCCTCTGTCTCCTCTCTCCATCTCATCAAAATCCCATCGGTTTTTGATCAGCAGTGCTACTCCTCCACCCCCTCTGTTCCCTCTGTATTTCCTCAAGATCTGATATCCCATTGGAAAGATGGCATCTGTTATCATTCCTGTGAGCTTGGTTTCTGTGAGAGCTATTATGTCCGGTGATGCCTCTTTGACTCTTTCGTGCCACTCCTCCCACTTATTTGTTATTCCATCAGCGTTGGTGTACCATACCTTCAGTTTCCTCTCCAACACTGTGTTTTGGGGGTCTGTGAGGGTGGGGGACCTGGCGGTGTACTGTGGGATTCTATAGTGGAGTGTTGGGTGGGGGCTGTGTGTGTGGGTTAAGTAAGTAAGTTTATTCAGGTATACACAAATACATTTACATAGACTATCATACATAGCAGCATATGTGTAGAGAACCTAGGATAACCCAAAAAAGTCAGACAGAGTGACTTATTTCCATTGGGGTCCTTTTAGTAACTTAATATTATACACTGTAGGAGATATATATTATTATACTATAAAGGATATATACTAGGAATAAGGTAAAAAGAGTTATTTACATTTACATGTATGTTAACTAAAAAAAAAAAAAAAGATTCTCCTCCCTTTCTGTCGCTATATTCATTAGGTACCTTTTGGTTCTCTTCTTGAACTGGCTCATGCTATGACTGGCTTTGACATGTGCAGGCAGTCTGTTCCATTCCTTTATTGCTGTACAATAAAAGGTGTTTGAAGCCTGGCCACTGACTGTGGGTACTACAAAGTTGTGCTCTCTCCCCCTAGTACTATGACTGCTTTGGTTCCCAGCCTTGACAAAATTGGCAGCAAGATATTCTGGACACTGTTTGTGAGCAATTTTATAAACTTGATTTAACTTAAGTTGTTTTACTCTGTCTTCAATATTCAGCAAATCCAATTGTTGTAATTCATCCTGGCCTATGTGTTCTCTTGGTCCCAGGTCCAAGATGAATCTTATCATTTTGTTCTGTGTGATTTGCAGTTTATCTTTCAGTTTTTTTGTCAAGGCAGAGTACCATGAAGAGCAAGAGTAGTCAATATGACATTGTATAAGGGCTAGACATAGGGTCCTGCGAGCCTCAGTAGGTAGACACTGTGCTTGTCTGTAGAGGAACTTCAGTCTGGCATTCTCTTTCTTTACTACACTGTTCCCTATCAATTCTCTTGACATGCATGGGTCAAAGGGGATTCCCAGATATTTTACTGAGGAAACTGAAGTGATGGGTTCCCCATTACACCGGACATTAAAATTATTTACTCTTCTCAGTTTATATTTCGTGCCAAAGAGTATGGCTTCTGTTTTCCCGAGGTGTAATGATAGTTTGTTGTCTGCTAACTATTTGCTGCAGGACTCCAGTTCCAGTGTTAATACATTAGCTATATCTTGTGGGTTTTTATCTGACACTAACAGAGCACTGTCATCCGCATACAGTAGGAGTTTGCACTTGACACTGATGGGCACGTCATTTACATAACACAGAAATAATAAGGGAACTCCACATGCTATCGGCAGTGGTTCTGATTCTGTTTTGTTGATTTTGACAATTTGTTTCCTGTTGCTAAGATAGGACTTAAACCAGTCTGTGGAACCTATGCCGATAGCTTGAAGTTTCTTACATAATATATTGTGGTTGACAGTATCGAAGGCCTTTTGCAAGTCTAAAGTTACCATTCCTATGAGGTTCCCTATAGACATTTCAGTTCTCATGTAATTCATCAGATTAATTAGGGAGGTGTCGGTTGAGTAAGATCTCCTAAAGCCTGATTGGTAACTATGAAGAATGTTGTTGTCACTAAGATATTTAACTACTTGACAGTACACCGCCCTCTCTAGAATTTTGGATATTACACTGAGTATACTAACAGGTCTATAGTTGCTGACATCAGACTTACTATTTTTCTTGAAGATAGGAGTAACTCTGGCCTCCTTGAACCCCTCTGGTACTGTATTAGTAGTGATGGACAAATTTATTATGTGAGCAATGGATATTGCCAGTTCAGAGACACCATCTTTTAGGAACTTAGCCGGGATGTTATCTGGGCCGGTGCTCTTACTTGGGTTTAACCTGCTTAGTTCTTTTTGCACGAAGTCATGAGATACACTTACTAGTTGACAACTGTTTGGAGTTACTCCTTTATTGGTATAGTATGTTTTAAACTTATCAGAGTCTGTGTTAAAGGTATTTGATACAGCTGGTAGCTTACCTACTAATGTTGATGCGACAGTTGTGTAGTATGAATTAAAACAATTTGCCACTTTAGTTGTTTCGTGGCATACCTCGTTATCGACATTTAGTACTATGTTAAATCTATCTACGGGTTTATGGCTATACCCCAACTGTTTGAGTTGTTGCCAGAGCTTTCTAGGGTTATTCTTGTACTCTTCGATTTTTGAGCAATAGTGCCTTGCCTTTGCGCCTTTTATAAGCCTCTGCACTCTGTTCCTCACCCTTTGGAATTCATTTACCGCTGCAATATCCTGTCTGTTTGCCTTAAATCTTTTTATCAACTGGTCTCTGAATTTCATATTATCTAATATCTCAGTAGTCATCCAGGGTTCAGTTCTTCGTTTAATCCTGACCTCTTTAACTGGTGCAATATTATCAAGGATGGCAGTGAACTTTGTTTTGAAATTTTCCCAGGCATCATTTACGGTTGTGGTTTGTGTTGGGATAGTGTGCTTGGTTGTTGGGTTTTGGGGAGGGTTCTGTGTGTGCTTGCTCTTGTTGCTCTGCCCTGCTCTGGTTGTCCTCTGCTGATTCTGTCCTTGTCTCTCCTTCTAGCTCCTTTCGCCTTTGTGTCCTCTCCCTCAGCTGCTGTCGTTCTGTTTTTGTTCTGTCTCGGTCTAGGAACACCCTCTTGTATTCTTCCATTTCCTTCAACCATGGTTTCTCTTGGAGGACCCTGTTCCGCACTGTTTCTGTCCTGAGAATCAGCTTGAGCAGTCGTTTTCTCCCCTTCAAGTACCCCCCTATTCTCTGAAAATTTACAATATCGGACATATCCTCTTCACCTATTTTTTTGAGGATGTTCTCAATCTCCTTCCTTTCTGCCTGCCGTCTTTCAGTGTGTGTCCTTCCCTCGCTCTCCTGCAGCCCATGAATAAATACTGCCTTCGCCCTCTCCTCCTCCCATTTCCTTTCCCTCTGTGACTCTGGTTCCTGTCTGTACATGGCCATTTTCTCCCTTTTTTTCCTGTAGCTCTTGGTGGCATGATCGTGCCTCTGCATTTGACCTATCCCCCTCTCCACCTGCACCCAGCTGCTCGCCCCCTTCACTCCTTGACCCTGCTTGGTAGGCAGATACGGCCATAGTGTAAGTTATATCTCCTTCCTTCCCGATGGGCCCCCTGATGCTGTGTCTTTTCTGGTCAATACCCCTGTAGCCTGCTTCAGTCTGTTTACCTTATCTTCTAGGACCCTTATCCTGGCTACTGCAACTTCGACTTGTGACTCCCAATTCTTCTTCTCCTCCTCCAACCTCTTTTACAATTTCACAGAAAGTGTGTGCATATGTGTGTGTGTTTTACCTTGCTGAATCTGTGTGTGTGTGGTGTTAACATAGTGAACAATCAACATATGATGTAAGTCACCACACGGAGTATCAGTTCTTGTATATTTTTATTAATCCATCTGAATGTTAAGTGTATATCAATGCCATTATATAACGACAAGTGTATTAATAAGACAACATGCGGTTTATGGCATTTTCTTGAGAAGACGTTTCGTCCACCTGGGGCGAAACTTCCCTGATGGACGAAACGTCTTTTCATTAAAATATCACAAAATATATTTTGTGTCTTATTTACACTGTACAAATAGCTTCGAACTGGTCAGATTTCAAACAAAAATTCTGAAGGGGTTTCATGGTAGACTGACGCCCTGGGAGCTGCCTGATGGACTCTATACACTATTTACTTCACAACAGTTGAGTGACACTTAAAATGCACTCCCACTGGCAGAATAACCACCAAGTCAGGAGACAAGTGGGGACCTTATGCCCCTGCACCAGCCTTGTCAGCATATACGTGAAGGATATTCTGCCCCTGCGCCCGCCGTGTCAGGAGGCGGGTGTATGGGACTCACACCCTTACACTCACTCACCTTATCAGGAGGAAGGTTCATCTCAATTTTTGGTTCTGAAACATAACAGGGCTGGATTATATTAAAACTGATCACATTATGATGCAAATAAATATACTTTTGAAATCGGCATAAAAAAGAGCTTTAATATAAGATGCCATCAATTTAATAATGTAGATAAATGGTTCAGAGAACCGACAAGTTGATAAATTAGACACATGTGCAACACTTGGGTATCTTAGTTATGGAAATGTTTCGCCACACACTGGCTTCATCAGTCGAAAACCAGTCTGCCTGGATTCGATGCAATCAGTCCATCAGTGAACCGATCTTCACTATTCTTTGTATTGGACTGATGAAGCCACTATGTGGCGAGACTTTTCCATAATAAAAATACCCAAGTGTTGCACCTGTATCTAATTTGTCAACACAGTAACACTACAAAGCATAGTCTCTTCCTCGCCCCCCTGGGAACCCGCCTCCCAAATTAAAATTTCGGAACACCGTATAGCTTAAAACTTGCTCCTGACTGAGGAATCCTGTGGCGATGTTTGCCTACGTTATCTTTTATGAGGAATGAGTCGCATAAAATTTGTTATGTGAGAGTGTGTGGAGGGGCAGGGAGAGTGTGTGGAGGGGCAGGGAGAGTGTGTGGAGGGGCAGGGTGCTGTGTCACCGTGCTCGACACCCTTCCCACCCCAGTGGGTAGTGACAACCACAACATTGCTGGGAGTCAACATCAGGACACGCTGAATGTGATTTTAAAGCCGAAATATCCTTAAATGTGTGAGACTAATGCTAGAATGGAATTAATATTAAATGCATCAATATATTTTCTAATGTAATATTTAACTCCCTGTGAACTGCACAGTTTCTAAATCCATGGGATGAGCTCATTCAATATGCAGGAAAAAATGCTGGTAAAGCTCAAGCTTAAGGCTTAGCTGTGAAGGCAGAAAAACTCTCGAAACTGGTTAAAGGTAGGTCATAATGATGTCCAAAACAAATGAGCTACTGCGTACCTGAACACTGTCTTATGTTCAGAATGATAAAATATATTTAGAGTTAATCATTTAAAATATATAGTGAGTTATGAGAGTTTATCTTTATTCAGTTTAAAATGTGCTTCCTCTACATTAATTAAAATACTGTTAAGAAAACTGATATTATATGTCGAATGATTTTTTTAGAGAGATCTATAAGCTCAGTGTACTCACCTAGTACACTGCTACTCGGTCACTCTACCCGCTCCATGAGCTTTATCATACCTCTCCTTAAAGCTATGTATAGATCCTGCCTCCACTACATCACTTCCCAGACTATTCCACTTCCTGACAACTCTGTGACTGAAGAAATATTTCCTAACATCCCTGTGATTCATCTGAGTCTTCAACTTCCAACTGTGACCCCTTGTTGCTGTGTCCCACCTCTGGAACATTCTGGCTCTGTCCACCTTGTCGATTCCTCTCAGTATTTTGCATGTCGTTATCATATCCCCTCTACCCCTCCTGTCTTCCAATGTCGTCAGGCCGATTTCTCGTAACCTCTCCTCGTAGGACATACCCCTTAGCTCCGGGACTAGTCTTGTTGCAAACCTCTGCACTTTTTCTAGTTTCCTTACATGCTTGGCAAGTGAGGGTTCCAAACTGGCGCTGCATACTCCAGTATGGGCCTAACGTACACAGTGTACAGGGTCCTGAATGATTCCGTATTAAGATGTCGGAATGCTGTTCTTAGGTTTGCCAGACGTCCGTATGCTGCAGCAGTTATTTGGTTGATGTGCGCCTCAGGAGATGTGCCCGGTGTTATACTCACCCCAAGATCCCTTTCCTTGAGTGAGGTTTGTAGTCTCTGGCCCCCTAGACTATACTCCGTCTGTGGCCTTCTTTGTTCTTCACCAATCTTCATGACTTTGCACTTGGTGAGGTTGAATTCCAGGAGCCAGTTGCTGGACCAGGCCTGCAGCCTGTCCAGATCCCTTTGTAGTTCTGCCTGGTCCTCTTCCGATTGAATTCTTCATCAACTTCACATCATCTGCAAACAGGACACTTCGAGTCTATTCTCTGTCATATCGTTCACAAATACCAGAAACAGCACTGGACCTAGGACTGATCCCTGTGGCACCCCGCTCGTTACAAGCGCCCACTCTGACACCTCGCCACGTACCATGACTCGCTGTTGTCTTCCTGACAGGTATTCCCTGATCCATTGTAGCGCCTTCCCTGTTATTCCTGCCTAGTCCTCCAGCTTTTGCACTAAACTCTTGTGTGGAACTGTGTCAAACGCCTTCTTACAGCCCAAGAAAATGCAATCTACCCACCCCTCTCTCTCTTGTCTTACTGCCGTCACCCTGTCATAGAACTCCAGTAGGTTTGTAACGCAGGATTTCCCATCCCTGAAACCATGCTGGCTGTCGTTGATAAGCTTATTCCTTTCTAGGTGTTCCACCACTCTTCTTCTGATAATCTTCTCCATGACCTTGCATACTATACATGTCAGTGACACTGGTCTGTAGTTTAGTGCTTCGTGCCTGTCTCATTTTTTTAAAAATTGGGACTACATTTGCTGTCTTCCATATCTCAGGTAGTCGCTCTGTTTCGATAGACGTGTTGAAGATTGTTGTTAGTGGTACACATAGCTCCTGTGTTCCCTCTCTCAGGACCCATGGAAAGATGTTATCCGGCCCCATCGCCTTTGAGGTATCTAGCTCGCTTAGCAGCCTCTTCACTTCCTCCTCAGTTGTATGTATTGTGTCCAACACCTGATGGTGTACCCCAATTCTCCGCCAACACTGGGTTAGTCTGCTAGTAATACCTTACTAGCAACGTAGTAAGTGCAGGCAACACTAGGTTAGTCTGCTAGTAATACTTTACTAGCAACGTGATATGTGCAGGCAACACTGGGTTAGTCTGCTAGTAATACCTTACTAGCAACGTAGTATGTGCAGGCAACACTGGGTTAGTCTGCTAGTAATACTTTACTAGCAACGTAGTATGTGCAGGCAACACTGGGTTAGTCTGCTAGTAATACCTTACTAGCAACGTAGTATGTGCAGGCAACACTGGGTTAGTCTGCTAGTAATACTTTACTAGCAACGTAGTATGTGCAGGCAACACTGGGTTAGTCTGCTAGTAATACCTTACTAGCAACGTAGTATGTGCAGGCAGCACTGGGTTAGTCTACTAGTAATACCTTACTAGCAACGTAGTATGTGCAGGCAACACTGGGTTAGTCTACTAGTAATACCTTACTAGCAACGTAGTATGTGCAGGCAACACTGGGTTAGTCTGCTAGTAATACCTTACTAGCAACGTAGTATGTGCAGGCAACACTGGGTTAGTCTGCTAGTAATACCTTACTAGCAACGTAGTATGTGCAGGCAACACTGGGTTAGTCTGCTAGTAATACCTTACTAGCAACGTAGCATGTGCAGGCAACACTGGGTTAGTCTACTAGCAACGTAGTATGTGCAGGCAACACTGGGTTAGTCTGCTAGTAATACCTTACTAGCAACGTAGTATGTGCAGGCAACACTAGGTTAGTCTACTAGTAATACCTTACTAGCAACGTAGTATGTGCAGGCAACACTGGGTTAGTCTGCTAGTAATACCTTACTAGCAACGTAGTATGTGCAGGCAACACTGGGTTAGTCTGCTAGTAATACCTTACTAGCAACGTAGTAAGTGCAGGCAACACTAGGTTAGTCTGCTAGTAATACTTTACTAGCAACGTGATATGTGCAGGCAACACTGGGTTAGTCTGCTAGTAATACCTTACTAGCAACGTAGTATGTCAGGCAACACTAGGTTAGTCTGCTAGTAATACCTTACTAGCAACGTAGTATGTGCAGGCAACACTGGGTTAGTCTGCTAGTAATACCTTACTAGCAACGTAGTATGTGCAGGCAACACTGGGTTAGTCTGCTAGTAATACCTTACTAGCAACGTAGTATGTGCAGGCAACACTGGGTTAGTCTGCTAACGTCAATAAACGTATTTCTAGCGTTATGCTGAACGTTGCTGATGTTGTCGTTTTTGAAGTTGCTTTTTTTTATGTTATTACTTTTATTGATCATGTTGTCTTGTTTTATTCTTTTTGCTTTTGATACTGTTATGTTTTTTTTTGTTATTGGTGTTGTTGTCGTTCTTGTAGTTGTTTTGGTGTTGATGTTATCGTTTTTGTTGTTATTGATATTTTTGTTGTTGCTTCTCTTGTTGTAGATATTGTTTTTGTTTTTATTGCTGTTGATGAGGGTGAGTACACACACACACACATACACACACACACACATACACACACACACACATACACACACACACACATACACAGGGAAGTCGGTAAACGAGATGATGGAACATATGACAACAATTTGCAAGGAAGCTGAGGAGAGGTTTATACCCAAGGGTAACAGGAGAAGCGAAAAAGTAAGGATGAGCCCATGGTTCACCCAAAGGTGCAGGGAAGCCAAAACCAAGTGTGCCAGGGAATGGAAGAAGTATAGAAGGCAAAGGACCCAGGAGAATAAGGAGAGCAGTCGTAGAGTCAGAAATGAATATGCACAGGTAAGAAGGGAGGCCCAAAGACAATACGAGAATGACATAGCAGCGAATAGGTAAACCTTGCGGCTTAAATAGCAACGCTCTTTTTGCCGAATAAGGCAAGCTAAAATTTCTGCATGCAATAATTTCGCAAAAATCTACCACTCTCCTCCTGATAATCTTCTCCATGACTTTGCATGCTATACATGTCAGTGAAACTGATCTATAGTTTAGTGTCTCGTTTCTGTTTCCTTTCTTAAAAATGGAAACTACATTTGCTGTCTTCCATACCTCAGGTAGTTGCCCAGTTTCAAGGGATGTGTTGAAGATTGTGGTTAGTGGCACACACAGCATCTCTGCTCCCTCTCTAAGGACCCACATGGAGATGTTATCTGGTCCCATCGCCTTTGAGGAATCAAGTTCACTTAGCAGCTTCTTCACCTCCTCCTCAGTTGTGTGTATGTCATCCAACACTTGTTCGTATATTTCTTGTTGGTGTCCCCCTCTGTTCTGTCTTCCCAGAGTCCTTCCTGTCTCCACTGTAAATACTTCCTTAAATCTCGTGTTTAGCTCCTCACATACCTCTTGATCATTTCTTGTGAGTTCCCCACCATCTTTCCTCAGCCTGATCACCTGGTCATTGACTGTTGTCTTCCTCCTAATGTGGTTGTACAGCAGTTTTGGGTCAGACTTGACTTTCGATGCTATGTTGTTTTCGTACTGTCGCTGGACCTCCCTTCTTTTCTGTGCATATTCGTTTCTGGCTCTTCGACTAATCTGCTTATTTTCCTGGGTCCTTTGTCCTCTGTACTTTTTCCATACTCTAGTGCACTTAGTTTTTGCCTCCCTACACCTTCGGGTAAACCAAGGGCGCGTTCTGGTCTTCCCATTATTTCTGTTGGCCTTGGGAACAAACCTTTCCTCTGCCTCCTTGCCTTTTGTTGTTACGTATTACATCATTTCGTTTACTGACTTTCCTACCATGTCTCTGTCCCACTGAACTTCCTGCAGGAAGTTCCTCATACCTGTGTAGTCCCCTCTTTTATAGTTGGCTTTTCTCATTCAGCTCCTGTTACTCTCTCCACTTGTAACTCTATGTATTCAAAGCTCAGAACCACATGATCACTAGCTCTAAGGGGCCTCTCATATGTGATGTCCCCAATGTCTGAACTGCTCAGGGTGAACACGAGGTCCAGTCTTGCTGGTTCATCCTCCCCTCTCTCTCTGGTAGTGTCCTTAATATGTTGATGCATGAGGTTTTCCAGTACCACATCCATTATCTTGGCTCTCCATGTTTCGGCCTCCCACTGTGTCTCCCATTGCATTCTCTGAGGTGCTTTAGTTCCTTCCATTTGAGCGTTCCTTACTTCAATCCCTTTCCTGGGTGAAGCCCCTATGTTCAGTGGTCTGTCTTTCCTGCTCAGCTGTTCCTGGCCCCTGCAGGTGTCTGTTAGAGTCCCTGCATCTAGCATAGCTCCTTCATTGTCTTCAGACCTCTCATTTGTTCCTAGTGTGCTCCTCGTCTTTGCCTTGGCCCCACGTGGGTCTGATAGGGCCTCTGCATACAGTGCATTGTGTTGTGTGTGTGTGTGTGTGTACTCACCTAATTGTACTCACCTAATTGTGGTTGCAGGGGTCGAGACTCAGCTCCTGGCCCCGCCTCTTCGCTGTCTGCTACTGGGTCTCTGCTCTCCCTGCTCCATGTGTGTGTGTGTTAGTTACCATTTTGTCCTAGGCACATGTCGATTAGACACTAGGCCTGTTGTATGTATGTGTGTGTGTGTGTGTGTAACGAAACACTTCGAAATGTTTCGGCCCCGCCGGGAATTGAACCCGGGCCCTCCGTGCGTGAAGCAAGAGCGCTAGCCACCATGCCATCGGGGCGTGGTGTATGTGTGTGTGTGTGTGTGTGTGTGTGTGGTGTGTGTGTGTGTGTGGTGTGTGTGTGTGTGCTTATGGTTTTGATGGGTGGGTGGTGGGTGGGTGGGTTGATGTTTGAGAGAGATGGTAGTCAGAATAGTTTTCATATATAATATAAAATCTGTGCAAGGCTCAAACACTCAAGAATCACCTCCGTCTTGGTTAAAATCTTCCCTAAGCAGATTAAGCCCGATATGTCACCATCACTTACTGACAAAGCTGTCATGCCTAATATTTCTGCTGAATCTGAAGCTTGTGTCATAATATGTGAATCCTATTTTTCTAAACACCAGTGTTTTTTTCTCTTAGACCGTCGGAAGACTCGTTGGTTAATTGGGCTTAAAGATTATCTAGCACAGTGTGTGTAGCCTGTCCACCACCAATCAAGAATACTTTGATACATAAAACAGGGGTTGAAGTAAACTCTCAGTATATATACACTGAGACATACACCTCTTAGTGTATATACACTGAGACATACACAACTGAGATATACACCTCTCAGTGTGTACACACTGAGACATACACCTCTCAGTGTATATACACTGAGACATACACCTATCAGTGTATATACACTGAGACATACATCTTTCAGTGTATATACACTGAGACATACACCTCTTAGTGTATATACACTGAGAAACATTCACTTCTCAGTGTATACACACTGAAAAACATACATCTCTCAGTGTATGTAAACTAACAGAGACTTTCCCGGCGCATCTACACTGACATTATCATTATTATAATCAAAACTAAGCGCTAAACCCACTAAGGTCGTCTACACTGAGAGTACAGTGAACAGAGGATCGAGTTCGCACCACTCCTTGCACTGAATAACCAACACGAACTTCCTTATTTACGAAATACGACGTACAACAGTGCACAATGTCACTGTGCACTGTGCACGTGGTTTAAAATGTGAGAAATTCACTGTGGAAGCCAGTGCAACCAGTGACTCCAGTGCAGATTCATGTTACTGGGAAAGATATGCTGCTGGAGGTACCTCTCGCCTTCCTCGGATCAAAGCTGATTACACCTTCCTAGCCCAACTACCGTCCATTGCACATGCACTGAAAGATATTCATTTATCGGTTCAATTTGAATATAAGAATAATAATAATATTTAGAATTATAAATATTATGATTATTATTATTATTATTATTTGTAATTATAAAAAAATAGAATAATAATAATAAAATAATAATAGAAATTTTATTATAAGAGTATTAATAAAACAAAAATAAAACAATAATAATAATAATAATAATAAAATAGTAATAATAATATTATAATAAAAATAATAATAGTAATAATAATGATATTTATAATAATAATAATTTCATATATTTACTTAAGAAAGCTATAAAAAATAGCTATGATAATTTAGCATGACGTTTAAGAAACACTGTGATGAGTTCATTAACAGATTTTAATTCCATGGGAAATTATCACTGGCCAAAGTGTGGGGATGCGATGCGTAACGAGTGAGAGGAAGTAAATAAATGAGGGCCGGGTCGACCTTCATAGACACTCCTCATAAAACTGTTTTATTGTTGATGTAAAGAGCAGTTAACGCGCGCCTGTGATAGATAAATCTGCTGGCGTTAATGTGATTCAACTTTGGCGTAGAAGTGCGTAAGTTGTAACGCAACTGCTTGACGTTCACACACACGTGTATGTACACATACACACATACACATACACACACACACACACACACACACATAGCCAGGAGCTATGAATCGACCCCTCCAACCACAACTAGGTGAGTACACACACGCGCGCGCACAACCATACATAGCTTTAAGACGAAGTATGATAAAGCTCATGGAGCAGGGAGAGACGGGACCCAGTAGCGATCAGTGAAGAGGCGGGGCCAGGAGCTGAGTCTCGACCCCTGCAACCACAATTAGGTGAGTACAATTAGGTGAGTATATGAAATGACTAGTCATTCAAGATTCTGTACACCGTGTACGTCAGGCCCATATTGGAGTATGCAGCACCAGTATGGAACCCACACCTGGTCAAGCACGTCAATAAATTATAGAAGGTGGAAAAGTTTGCAACAAGACTAGTCCCGGAGCTAAGGGGTATGTCCTATGAGTAGAGGTTAAAGGAACTCAATTTGACAACACTGGAGGACAGGAGGGATAGGGAAGACATGATAACGACGTATAAAATATTGATAGGAATTGACAAGGTGGATAGGGTCAGAATATTTCAGAGATGGGGTAAAAGAACTAAGGGACACAACTGGAAGATGTGTCATAAGGATGTTAGGAACTATTTCTGCAGCCTTAAAGTTGATAGGAAGTGGAACAATCTGGAGAGTAAGGTAGTGGAGGGAGGATCCATACATAACTTTAATAAGAGGTACGATAAAGCTCATGGACCAGGGAAAGATTGGACCTAGTAGCGGTCAGCGAAGAGGCGGGGCCATGAGTTATGAATTGACCCTTGCAACTACAAATAGGTGAGTACACACACACACACACACACACACATCAGAAACTATTCATGTATCAAAAATACCTAAGAAAAACACAAGATCAAAACACTCTACCATAATACAAAGTTAAATCAAAACAAGGTAACAAACCAAACCATCAGTGTCCTTGATATTTTAAACTCTGACAAGACAAGATGTCCTCTGACAAGACAAGATGTCCTCTGACAAGACAAGATGTCCTCTGACAAGACAAGATGTTCTCTGACAAGACAAGATGTAATCTGACAAGACAAGATGTCCTCTGACAAGACAAGATGTCCTCTGACAAGACAAGATGTCCTCTGACAAGACAAGATGTCCTCTGACAAGGCAAGATGTTTTCTGACAAGACAAGATGTCCTCTGACAAGACAAGACGTCCTCTACTGAGAGGGTCGTCGATCCATCCTAAGTGAACTAAAGAACATTTGGTCCCAGCAGTTCGTGTCACAAAAGCAATAAGGAAAAATAATACTAATATACAAATGATTACAGTAGAAGTAAATGGAAGAGAGGACAAAATTAAGGAGGCAGTGCACCAGAGGGAGTCTCAGTGGCAGTGTCATTTAAATATGACTTAGCTGAAATTGCTTATGGGAAACCAATAGGAGCCAGCGATAATGTGATGCTAAATTCTGAGTACGTAGTAGAAAGAGGAAATGAAGAAAGGAGAGGAGGAAGTGAGCATCAGAAAATGGAACTACGAAAGGAAGGACTATGATGGCATGAGAAATTTTATGAGAAGTGAAACTGTAAAGGAAACAGGAGAACAAAAGATGATAGAGGTAATAGAATCAACCTGACAAGACGCAAAGAACAGATTCTTACGAAGCATAAAGAAAAGAAATAGAAAACAGAAAGAGAACACATGATTCATTTAGTATTGCAGAGAGGCCAAGAGGAGGTATAAGAAGAGTCAAACTGCAGACAATCGAGAAACAGGAGAGCTAGAAAAAAAATATGCAAGAATAAGAAGAGAAGCTGAAATATAGTTACTACACAGCCACACAAGAATAAAAAGGACGATTGAGAAGGATCAGGTGATAAAGTTGATGAAGAAGGGTAGGTCGCTGATTGAGAATAACAGATAAATACACGAAGAGCCCAGGAAATGATTCAGAGAGATCTTAACAGACGAAAGCTTAGAGCCAACAGACGTCACAGTAATCAAGACAGATCAACAGGTGCTAAAAAGCATCAACACAGGAAAAGAATAAGTGATGAATCTACAAAACGAGATTTGTGAAAAAGTGAAATGCGGCCAGAAAGCATATTGTCATTGGTGCTGAGAGGACCACAACTATGTGACCCGATAACAAAGGTGTTCAATCAAGCTATCCTCCGATCAAGATAATATCCAGAAAATTAGAAAAAAAAGGTAAATGTTATCCTCATACAAAGGGAACATAAATGGATTTAGAAATGTAAAATCCCTTAATGCGAATTTGTTGTAATTCCATGACAGCCGCAGAGATAAAACAAGAAGGACAAGGTTGGGTGAAATATATTTTTTTTGGACTGCAAAGGAGAATTTAATACAAAACCACACCAGAGATTAATCGATAAACTAGAGGAACAAGCACGGTTGAAAGGCACAGTGTTCCAAGTTGTAAGGGAGTTCTGAATTACGGAACGCGGACAGTAACAATAAGGGATGGGACATCAAAATGTGAGAGTTTAAAGAGTGGAGTTCCACAAGGATCAGAGTTAGGACCACTACTTTTCCTAACATACATAAATGACTTTGGAGAGGTAATTGAGTCTTATGTGTTTGCTGTTTGCTGATGAGAATAATAAGGAATGGAGAGACGATAGTGATAAACTCCAGGGAGACCCTAACAGCCAGCAGATGTGATCAAACAAGTGGGTCTCGAGTTCAAGCCAAAAAAATGCAATGTACTTCGACTTTAAGGTGAGAGTAGACCGGACAGTATTGGTGGAAAGAAACTGCAAATATCAGAGAGTAGAGGACCTGGTGGTGAACATTACACTAAACCTATCACCAGAATTACACATACACCATACAACATCAGCGGTATATGCAGGATTAGCAAATCTCAGAACATCATTTAAGAATTCAATAAAAAATCCTTCATAACTGTTAAACCAATCGTTGAATATGTGGCGCCACATCTGAAAGGAGCTATGATTCTGACAGTGAGTACAGGGGGAGACATGATTACGACATTGAACTTTTATGAGGAATAAATAGATAAGATAAAGACAGACTGATACAAAGGAACATATCAAAAAACAGGTGGAAGGTGATGACACGAATTAGCCATAGGAATGTAAAGACGTATATCTTTAGTCTCAGGGCATTTAAAAAGTGGAATGACTTGGACGAGGCAGTAGTGGAGGCAGTTCAATATACAATTCAAAGACAAAAACTCACCGAATTGTCGGAGATGTGTAAGATACAAAATGTGAAGCTCCAGTGTGTGTGGACAAAATGTGAAGCTCCAGTGTGTGTGGACAAAATGGGAAGCTCCAGTGTGTGTGGACAAAATGTGAAGCTCCAGTGTGTGTGGACAAAATGGGAAGCTCCAGTGTGTGTGGACAAAATGTGAAGCTCCAGTGTGTGTGGACAAAATGTGAAGCTCCAGTGTGTGTGGACAAAATGTGAAGCTTCCGTATATGTGTCTTTACAAAAGAAGCAACTTTAAATGTTGCAGTTTTAAACCCAAACAGGAGACTGAAATCTAGAAGACGGAAGCATCAAACCCGTAGGTAAAATCTGTCTCTTACTGTAAGGAATGAGACCAGACGAGATATTACCTTGAGCCACGAAAGACAATGTAAACAACTAATCTACTCTGGAATGAACCGAGACCTTTCTAATGGAAGGTCAGCTCGCGGCCATAATGTAAAATATTTTGAAATCAACGGGAGACGGGGAGGTTAAAATCAACGGGAGACGGGGAGGTTAAAATCAACGGGAGACGGGGAGGTTAAAATCAACGGGAGACGGGGAGGTTAAAATCAACGGGAGACGGGGAGGTTAAGCAATGTGACAACGGTGGATTAAATAATTAAGGGGAAAGTAAGTAAATTACTTGGTGAAAGACACTGCATGACACGTTTGGAATTGCGCATCTTCATGAATGTAATAAAAATAATAATTATTTTAGTTATCATCATTATTATTATTGTTATTATCATTGCTATAATAATAATAATAACACTAACAATAATCATAATAATAGAGAGGAAAATGTAACTAACTAGAAAAGACTTTGCTTGTAGATCAGGATATTCCTGTACAATATATGAACAATATTACTCAGAGAGTCGCTAAAATTCTTCAAGAAAAGAAATAGTTGTGAAAGTTGGTCTTATTCTGACTTGAGGAAAGTTTTCCACTGAGTCACTCGTCAGAGACTGACGTGGAAACTGCAAAAGATAGATGAAGTAAACACTTGTGGGGCGGTTCTGAGGTCTTATGATGAAAGGGACAGTGTAAATAGAAAGAAGAGGTAACAAATATTCTCTTGGTGTAGTTGTTCCAGTGTGGTGATACTTGGTGTAGTTGTACCAGTGTGGTGATGGTGTAGTTGTACCAGTGTGGTGATACCTGGTGTAGTTGTACCAGTGTGGTGATACTTGGTGTAGTTGTACCAGTGTGGTGATGGTGTAGTTGTACCAGTGTGGTGATACCTGGTGTAGTTGTACCAGTGTGGTGATACCTGATATAGTTGTACAAGTGTGGTGATACCTGGTGTAGTTGTACCAGTGTGGTGATACCTGGTGTAATTATACTAGTGTTGTGATACTTGGTGTAGTTGTACCAGTGTGGTGATACTTGGTGTAGTTGTACCAGTGTGGTGATACTTGGTGTAGTTGTGCCAGTGTGGTGATACTTGGTGTAGTTGTACCAGTGTGGTGATACCTGGTGTAGTTGTACCAGTGTGGTGATACCTGGTGTAGTTGTACCAGTGTGGTAATACCTGGTGTAGTTGTACCAGTGTGCTGATACCTGGTGTAGTTGTACCAGTGTGGTGATACCTGGTGTAGTTGTACCAGTGTGCTGATACCTGGTGTAATTGTACCAGTGTGGTGATACCTGGTGTAATTGTAGCAGTGTGGTGATACCTGGTGTAATTGTACCAGTGTGGTGATACCTGGTGTGACTGTACCAGTGTGGTGATACCTGGTGTAGTTGTACCAGTGTGGTGATACCTGGTGTAATTGTAGCAGTGTGGTGATACCTGGTGTAATTGTAGCAGTGTGGTGATACCTGGTGTAGTTGTACCAGTGTGGTGATACCTGGTGTAATTGTAGCAGTTTGGTGATACATGGTGTAGTTGTACCAGTGTGGTGATACCTGGTGTAATTGTACCAGTGTGGTGATACTTGGTGTAGTTGTACCAGTGTGGTGATACCTGGTGTAATTGTAGCAGTGTGGTGATACCTGGTGTAATTGTACCAGTGTGGTGATACCTGGTGTAGTTGTACCAGTGTGGTAATTGTGGTGATACTTGGTGTAACTGTACCAGTGTGGTGATACCTGGTGTAACTGTACCAGTGACTTGAACTTCGTCTTTATTTGTCCTGTTAATTAGGTTAGGTAAGGTTTGTCAGGAAACAGGACAAGTGCTTCCTGACGAGGGTCTTAGTTATATGAGAACCCGCCGCTACAGCTTTGGTCATCTGACCGAGGCCTTCCACTGGCTTACCAGTCCACTCTAAAAATTAAGGTTATAGTGTATCTTGTTAG
This sequence comes from Cherax destructor, assembly GCA_009830355.1. NCBI lineage: Eukaryota > Metazoa > Arthropoda > Malacostraca > Decapoda > Parastacidae > Cherax > Cherax destructor. The sequence goes on along the minus strand of WNWK01006051.1, from coordinate 85,563 downwards.
TTTTTTTGTGATTTATGTAAACGAAGAAATGTACAATAAAAATAAATCTCTTCTATACATGATAATTTTATTTTTTTTTAGTAATGATTCATATATATATATATATATATATATATATATATATATATATATATATATATATATATATATATATATATATATATATATATATATATAACTGCAGCTTGACCAGGACTCGATCCTGCTTTACCATGCCCAGCCCTGTGTAACTGAACAAAGTACGCATCCCTCTATCCACTGGACCACCATCCTTAAACACCAGGCGCCCAGCAGTATTGAGCATGTTATCCTGATGCAAGGACATTCGTGGTTGTGGAGCCTCAGAGACTAATTTCAGCCTCATCCTGTTTGGTGTACCAGCTTTCACGAGCAGTCTATATATCAATGAAATCTTGAAACAAGGGATTTTGAATCATTGCCAGAACTGCAGCTTGGCCAGGACTCGATCCTGTATGCCCAGCCCTGTATGTGTTTAAGGATGGTGGTCCAGTGGACAGAGACATGCGTACTTTGTTCAGTTCACACAGGGATGGGCATGTGAATGCAGCAGGATCGAGTCCTGCCAAGCTCCAGTTCTGTTAATGATTCAAAATCATATATATATATATATATATATATATATATATATATATATATATATATATATATATATATATATATAAAATATAAACACTGATCTCTGGCCAAAGGAGACTCGAACCTACGAACCTTGCAACAAGGTACGCAGTGCTTTACCGACCGTACCACACTGGTTCAATACCTTGGCGCCCAGCTCACGCTAGAAGTTGATCCAAGGCAGCCAGCATATATATATATATATATATATATATATATATATATATATATATATATATATATATATATATATATATATGTCGTGCCGATTAGGTAAAACTTACGATTTTGGCTTAAATAGCAACGCTCTTCTTGCCATATAAGACAAGCGAAAATTTGTGTATGCAATAATTTCGCAAAAATCATTCTGAACCTAACGAAAAAAATATATTTCATTGTGTTTGTTTATTATTAAATTAATGTTAACGTATCTAAAATATATTTAGTTGGGTTAGGCTAAATTAAATTGCGCTTGTTGTAATAAGGTTAGGTAGGTTTTCAAAGTTTCTCTTGGTATAAAATTATAAATTTTTACATTAACATAAATGAATATATATCTTCAAACGTATAAGAGAAAATTTTAGAAAGAACTTAATTTTAAATGAGTTCTTGCTAATTGACCAGTTTTACCTAATCGGCACTACTATATATATATATATATATATATATATATATATATATATATATATATATATATATATATATATATATATATATATATATATATATATATATACACACACCTCTAGAACTGTACTGGGGACCCTCATCCTCAGAGAAGACAATAAACGTACCTCAGGGAAAACTCAAGGTTCTCCCCGGAGCTGTTTGAATATTTTCTTCTACTACCATCCCCGATATTTTATATTAACTTTATTAATAGATAGAATACATTGACAGAAAACACAAACATGAATACATTAGTACAATATATTAAAGATTATGAATCTCCTCCAGCTCCTCCGAAGCCGGACGTGAGCCCAGTATGCAGCATGCATTTTCCCTCTGGATGGCCATGCTGAGGCGCTGGAACATAAAAGTGGCTGCCCTTGGGTCACTGGTGGTGTCGATGAGTCTGGAACCCAGTTCTTTAAGGAAACCTGTGGCATTTTTTCCCCACGCTCCCAAGGTCTCTGATCCCACTGGGACAAATTGATACTGTTGGCTTATGTCCCTGTACTTGCCGATCTTGTACTTCTCTCTGTGGTCAGCAGCTCCTCCCTGTCGCCCGACACTGTGATGGATGTAGGTGTCAGCCAATGTCGACACACAGGTATAGTCCCATGCTAAGAGCTTGCCATTCTTCCAAGGATAGATGGTGATCCCGTCGGGGCGGTTTGCTGGGTTGTGTTTATTGTTGGCTGCTAGTGATCGGGGCTCTCTCTCGGCTGGGCATCCAGCTGTAGCAAGGGTTCTCTTTATGATGTTGACTTCACTGTGTCTTGCTTGCCAGCCCTTGGTTTTGGAACAGTTAAGACCATGTAGACCATATTGGTCGGCTTGTGCATCGCCGCAAATACACGTATATTCCGTGTGAATTAGGGCAGCAAGGCGGAGAGCCACTGCAATACGAAGGGTCTTAGGGTCGAGGCGTGTTCCCATTGGTGGGGTTACTAGAGGGGGTGAAGGTGGGGTCACTAAAGGGGGTGAAGGTGGGGGTCACTAGAGGGGTGAAGGTAGGGAGTCACTAAAGGGGTGAAGGTGGGGGTCACTAAAGGGGATGAAATTGTGGCCACTAAAGGGGGTGAAGGTGGGTGTCACTAAAAGAGGTGAAGGTGGGGTCACTAAAGGGGATGAAGATGGGGTCACTAAACGGACTGAAGGTGGGTGTCACTAAAGGGGGTGAAGGTGGGGTAACTAGAGGGGGTGAAGGTAGTGATCACCCCAACCTTCACCCCCTTTATTCACCCCCACCTTCACCCCCTTTAGTGATGGGGGAATCACTAAAGGGGGTGAAGGTGGGGTCACTAAAGGGGGTGAAGGTGGGGGTGAATAAAGGGGGTGAAGGTGGGGGTCACTAAACTGTACTCATCGTCAGACTGGAGATAAATGGAATAAAATAGAGACACAGCTGCATTATTATGCCATCGTTTATTAACAACTCTTTGTTACTTGATAAAGCCCACTGTGTGGGCGAAACGTTGTCAATAAGCGATGATATTATACTGTATTTGTGTCTCTTTTTTTCATAGTTAAATTAAGTTCAGTTCCCTGCACCCCCCACCCCCCTCGCCTCTGCCTCAACAACACACGCAACACTTTCCTGTAATCTATAACATATTTTATTTTTTAAGGAGGTGGAGGGGTAAGCCAGTGGAAGGCCTCAGTCAGATGACTAAAAGCTCCAGTGGTGGGTCATTGTATGATTATGACCCGCGTCAGGAAACACTTAAGCTTTGATATACGACTGATGAGTTCCGAGAGTTTTTCTACTCTCGGAGCCAAGCCATGGGCCAGGATCGTTTGGTGCTTACCTGGTCAACCAGGCTGTTGCTGCTGGTGGCCCGCTGTCCCACGTATTCATCACAGCCTGGGTGATCTGACACCTGGTGAAGATACTTGTACAATTTCCTCTTGAAGACTTTTACACTTGTTCCATCAGTGTTTCTGATATCTTCTGGTAAGATATTAAATATTCTGGGACCACGGATGTTGATACAATGTTTCCTTATTGTGGTCACTGTATCCCAGATTTTTACTTGTATTACACAGCTTCTTGTGTACACTATGTCTCTATCTGGGCATGTTTGTGGATGATGTAGATTATCTGGGCATGTTTGTGGATGATGTAGATTATCTGGGCATGTTTGTGGATGATGCAGATTATCTGGGCATGTTTGTAGATGATGTAGAATATCTGGGCATGTTTGTGGATGATGCAGATTATCTGGGCATGTTTGTAGATGATGTAGATTATCTGGGCATGTTTGTGGAAGGTTCACAGATTTCAAGAAAGATAAGTAATAATTAGACTAACTAGAGAAAGGACAAATGACAGATCTTGACGTAGGCTAGGATAGGTTAGGTTAGGTTAAGTTAGTTAATGTTAGGTTAGGCTAAGATAGGTTGGTTAGGTTAAGGTAGTGTAGGTTAGGTTAGATAGGTTATGTTAATATGGTTTAGGTTAGGTTAGGTTACATTGGGTTTAGGTTAGGTTACATTGGGCTAGGCTAGGTTAGGTTACATTGGGCTAGGCTAGGTTAGGTTAGGTTACATTGGGCTAGGTTAGGTTAGGTTACATTGGGCTAGGTTAGGTTAGGTTACATTGGGCTAGGCTAGGTTAGGTTAGGTTACATTGGGCTAGGTTAGGTTAGGTTACATTGGGCTAGGTTAGGTTAGGTTACATTAGGCTAGGTTGCATTGGGTTAGGCTAGGTTACATTGGGCTAGGCTAGGTTAGGTTACATTGGGCTAGGCTAGAACCCATTCTAACATAACACAAGGGCAGCAATGACATATACGATAAAGGTTCTGAAAGATAAAAGTTGTGAAACGAGAACAAAAAACTGGAACCTACAGAGCACATTACAAAGATCTATGTCAGATAATCACTGTTTATGACTTGTTAAACAGTCACCCACTTGACTGTCTTAGCAGCAGTGAAATATTCTCTGTTATTAAGAGGCTAAGCTTCAACAATACACATTTTTAAACCTTTTTAAAATTAAAGGGCAAGACATTTATGGTATACAATCCAAGGCAGATAAAAATTATGTGCAGGTATTCTTACACAGGCTGCTCTCCCTGTTCACCTCGCATTAAGTAGGTACCTGGGTGCTAGCCTACTGCTGTAGGTGGCATAATGGGGTGGTGGCGGTATACCTTAGATAGGACTGGGCTCTGTAACGAGCTGAGATGGGATAACAGCATCCCTGAGGATAATAATATACTTTAGATAAAACCAAGTTTAGTTGAGTTAAGGTCAGGGTTGAGGAGTCGGCACATAAAACCTTCGACTTCGACTCCTTTATTAATAGCACTTCCGACTTCGACTCCTTTATTAATAGCACTTCCGACTTCGACTCCTTTATTAATAGCACTTCCGACTTCGACTCCTTTATTAATAGCACTTCCGACTTCGACTCCTTTATTAATAGCACTTCCGACTTCGACTCCAGTAATCCAAGAACTGCTTCCTACTTCGACTCCACAACCCTGGCTAAGGTAGAATAATAACTTCCCTGAGGATGCTAGTATACCCTGGATAGGACTGGGCTCGGAAATGAGTTAGTAGATATGTTGAAAATTGTATAAAATACCTAAAAGTTGATGATTAAGACACATGAGCAGCAGTTGGGTATCTTTATTGATGAGACGTTTCGCCTACACAGTAGGCTTCTTCAGTCAAATACAGAGGGAGCAGGTGTGGTAGTGAAATAAAGATGATGTAATCAGTCCATCAACCTTGGAGAAAAAGTACTTGAGGTGGTCAGTCCCTCAACGTGAGGGACTGACCACCTCAAATACTTTTTCTCCAAGGTTGATGGACTGATGACATCTTCATTTCATTACTACTCTGCCTCTGTATTTGACTGAAGAAACCTGCAGTGTAGATGAAACGCCTCATCAACAAAGATACTGTTGCTCATGTGTCTTAATCATCAACTTGATACATTGAGGATTTAAAATGATTTGAGCTAAGATAACAGTTCTTAATCTCTAAATGAACTGAGGTAAGATAACAGCTCTTAGTTTGTAAATAAGCTGTGGTAGTGTAACATGTAAATGAGCAGAGGTAGAATAAGAGCTCTCAAGCTTGTAAATGAGCAGAGGTAGAATAAGAGCTCTCAAGCTTGTAAATGAGCTGAGGAAGGATAATAACTCTCAAACTTGTAAATGAGCAGAGGTAGAATAAGAGCTCTCAAGCTTGTAAATGAGCAGAGGTAGAATAAGAGCTCTCAAGCTTGTAAATGAGCAGAGGTAGAATAAGATCTCTCAAGCTTGTAAATGAGCAGAGGTAGAATAAGAGCTCTCAAGCTTGTAAATGAGCAGAGGTAGAATAAGAGCTCTCAAGCTTGTAAATGAGCTGAGGAAGAATAAGAGCTCTCAAGCTTGTAAATGAGCTGAGGAAGAATAAGAGCTCTCAAGCTTGTAAATGAGCTGAGGTAGAATAAGAGCTCTCAAGCTTGTAAATGAGCAGAGTTAGAATAAGAGCTCTCAAGCTTGTAAATGAGCTGAGGAAGAATAAGAGCTCTCAAGCTTGTAAATGAGCTGAGGAAGAATAAGAGCTCTCAAGCTTGTAAATGAGCTGAGGAAGGATAATAACTCTCAAACTTGTAAATGAGCAGAGGTAGAATAAGAGCTATCAAGCTTGTAAATGAGCTGAGGAAGAATAAGAGCTCTCAAGCTTGTAAATGAGCAGAGGTAGAATAAGAGCTCTCAAGCTTGTAAATGAGCTGAGGAAGGATAATAACTCTCAAACTTGTAAATGAGCAGAGGTAGAATAAGAGCTCTCAAGCTTGTAAAAGAGCAGAGGTAGAATAAGAGCTCTCAAGCTTGTAAATGAGCTGAGGAAGGATAATAACTCTCAAACTTGTAAATAAGCAGAGGTAGAAGAAGAGCTCTCAAGCTTGTAAATAAGCAGAGGTAGAATAAGAGCTCTCAAGCTTGTAAATAAACAGAGGTAGAATAAGAGCTCTCAAGCTTGTAAATGAGCTGAGGAAGGATAATAACTCTCAAACTTGTAAATGAGCTGAGGTAGAATAAGAGCTCTCAAGCTTGTAAATGAGCAGAGGTAGAATAAGAGCTCTCAAGCTTGTAAATGAGCTGAGAATAACAGCTCTTAGGTCGCAAATAAGCTATGGTGGGATAACATGTAAATGAGCCGAGGTAACAGCGTATAATTTCAACAGTGTAAAAAAAAATATTAGAATCAACAAAGAATTGAAAGCTGTCAGAAATATTGAAAGTCTTGCATAATGAGGAAGCTGTCACCTTGACTGTGAGAATGATCATCCTCGTTTAAGGTCAGGGTGAAAAGTTAAGTCATTCTCAACGAGCTCAAAAACTTGTCCTGGCGAGATAAAATTAAGGCTGGACTTTATTTTGGGCTGGAAAGTTAGCCAGTTTGGTGCTGGGAACTTTCTTACTTTTTAAAATGTGAGGAGAGAAAGTATGTATTTTCTCAGTGATGCTGTTGTTAATATTAAGTGTTATTATTATTATTATTATTATTATTATTATTATTATTATTATTATTATTATTATTATTTTATTATTATTATTATTATTATTATTATTATTATTGCTATTATTATTATTGTCATTATTATTATTATTATTATTATTATTATTATTATTATTATTATTGTCATTATTATTATTATTATTTATTATTATTATTATTGTCATTATTATTATTATTGTCATTATTATTATTATTGTCATTATTATTATTATTATTATTATTATTATTATTATTACTGTCATTATTATTATTATTTATTATTATTATTGTCATAATTATTATTATTATTATTGTTGTTGTTATTATTATTATTGATGTCATTATTATTATTATATTTATTACCATTATTATTAGTAGTAGTAACACAGACAGCTGTGCCTTCTGACAGACGCAGACAAACAGACTTGCAGAGACCGCCAGAGACCCCAGACAGACATACGTACACACAGTATACGGAAAAAACACCCAGCACTGCTGCTCGCTCACTGTTTCTGTCCACGTGGATAAAACAGTTGAGCTTAAATTAGTTGCAGACCTACACAGACGGATCGAGTTAAGGTAAACATATTTGCCTGTCAGGAATGCAAATGTGTTGGAATGAATCTGACACACGCGGCCTTTAACTAGATTTCGTTGGGAAAAAACATTTCGCTCTATGTAGATATGTATCACGCTATTATAGAGCTTTGTGAAGTTCTATATGGAGAGAAAAATGAAGTACATAACAGGTTACATAGGGACAGCTGATAAAGACACCTAACACGGATCAATCTCACTCTCATGTCATACATCGCTAATATTTGTACCTATTACTAGACAGTATTTAAAGGGTTTGTTATTACGTATTTTCTCACACAATGAATCTGATTTGGCTTATTATTACGTATTTAATTATTACGTATTTTCCAACACAATGAACTTAAAATGGCCTCTTATTACGTATTTAATTATTATAAATTTCCCCATTCAGTGAACCTCAATTGCCTTCTTATTACGTATTTAATTATTACGAATTATCCAGCACAATGAAAGCGAATTGCCTTCTTATTACGTATTTAGTTTTACGTAGTTTCCAACACAATGAACCTGAAATTTGTTAATGGTTATTTTTTACTGGCTTAATGAATGACAAATAATTTAGGTTCATTTTCCACATGATTTCGTTCACAATAATATTCCGTCCGTGGAAAACACGAGTCTGTAAACATTAATGTTACAGCAAAGTTCCGTAATGTTACTGCTGACATCCTGACTGTGTTACTTCAGTGCTGACATCCTGACTGTGTTACTTCAGTGCTGACATCATGACTGTGTTGCTACAGTGCTGACATACTGACTGTGTTACTTCAGTGCTGACATCCTGACTGTGTTACTTCAGTGCTGACATCTTGACTGTGTTGCTACAGTGCTGACATCCTGACTGTGTTGCTACAGTGCTGACATCCTGACTGTGTTGCTACAGTGCTGACATACTGACTGTGTTACTTCAGTGCTGACATCCTGACTGTGTTACTTCAGTGCTGACATCATGACTGTGTTGCTACTGTGCTGACATCATGACTGTGTTATTACAGTGCTGACATCCTGACTGTGTTACTTCAGTACTGACATCATGACTGTGTTACTACAGTGCTGACATCCTGACTGTATTACTTCAGTGCTGACATCATGACTGTGTTGCTACAGTGCTGACATCCTGACTGTGTTACTTCAGTGCTGACATCATGACTGTGTTAATACAGTGCTGACATCCTGACTGTGTTACTTCAGTGCTGACATCCTGACTGTGTTACTTCAGTGCTGACATCATGACTGTGTTGCTACAGTGCTGACATCATGACTGTGTTACTACAGTGCTGACATCATGACTGTGTTACTACAGTACTGACATCATGACTGTGTTACTACAGTGCTGACATCATGACTGTGTTACTACAGTGCTGACATCATGACTGTGTTACTACAGTGCTGACATCATGACTGTGTTACTACAGTGCTGACCCCACGACAGTGTTACTACAGTGCTGACATCATGACTGTGTTACTACAGTGCTGACCCCACGACAGTGTTACTACAGTGCTGACATCATGACTGTGTTACTACAATGCTGACATCCTGACTGTGTTACTACAGTGCTGACATCCTGTGTTACTACAGTGCTGACATCATGACTGTATTACTACAGTGCTGACATCCTGACTGTGTTATTACAGTGCTGACATCATGAATGTGTTACTACAGTGCTGACATTCTGACTTACGTTACTACAGTGCTGACATCCTGACTGTGTAATTACAGTGCTGACATCCTGACTGTGTTACTACAGTGCTGACATCCTGACTGTGTTAATACAGTGCTGACATCATGATGTGTTTCTACAATGCTGACATCATGACTGTGTTACTACAGTGCTGACATCATGACTGTGTTACTACAGTGCTGACCCCACGACAGTGTTACTACAGTGCTGACATCATGACTGTGTTACTACAGTGCTGATATCCTGACTGTGTTACTACAGTGCTGACATCCTGTGTTACTACAGTGCTGACATCATGACTGTATTACTACAGTGCTGACATCCTGACTGTGTTACTACAGTGCTGACATCATGAATGTGTTACTAAAGTGCTGACATTCTGACTTGCGTTACTACAGTGCTGACATCCTGACTGTGTAATTACAGTGCTGACATCCTGACTGTGTTACTACAGAGCTGACATCATGATTGTGTTACTACAGTGCTGACATCATGACTGTGTTACTACAGTGCTGACATCATGACTGTGTTACTACAGTGCTGACATCATGACTGTGTTACTACAGTGCTGACATCATAACTGTGTTACTACAGTGTTGACATCCTGACTGTGTTACTACAGTGCTGTCATCATGACTGTTTTTGGTAAATTAGACACATATGCAACACTTGGGTATCTTTATTGAGGAAACGTTTCGCCACACAGTGGCTTCATCAGTCCATACAAAGGAGAATGGTGAAGAACAGGAGGAGTTTGAGGTGGTCAGTCCATCAATCTTGATGGACTGACAACATCGACTCAAGATTGAGGGACTGACCACCTCAAACTCCTCCTGTTCTTCACGATTCTCCTCTGTATGGACTGATGAAGCCACTGTGTGGCGAAACGTTTCCTCAATAAAGATACCCAAGTGTTGCATATGTGTCTAATTTACCAACTCGTCGGTTCTCTGAACCATTCATTTACATGACTGTTTTACTACAGTGCTGACATCATGACTGTGTTTCTAGAGTGCTGACATCATGACTGTGTTGCTACAGTGCTGACATCCTGACATGCCCATCAGTATCAAGTGCAAGTTTCTTCTGTAGTGCTCTGCTAGTCTCAGGTAAAGACTTAGTTACTACAGTGTTGACATCATGACTGTTATTACAATGCTGACATCTTGACTGTGTTTCTAGAGTGCTGACATCATATCTGTGTTGCTACAGTGCTGACATCCTGACTGAGTTACTACAGTGCTGACATCTTGACTGTGTTACTACAGAGCTGACATCCTGACTGTGTTACTACAGGGCTGACATCCTGACTGTGTTACTACAGTGCTGACATCACGACTGTGTTACTACAGTTCTGACATCATGACTGTTACTACAGTGCTGACATCATGACTGTGTTTCTCCAGTGCTGACATCCTGACTGTGTTACTACAGTGCTGACATCCTGACTGTGTTACTACAGTGCTGACATCCTGACTGTGTTACTACAGTGCTGACATCATGACTGTTACTACAGTGCTGACATCATGACTGTTACTAAAGTGCTGACATCATGACTGTTACTACAGTGCTGACATCATGACTGTTACTACAGTGCTGACATCATGACTGTGTTATTACAGCGCTTACGCCATGACTGTGTTGCTACAGTGCTGACACCATGACTATGTTACTACAGTGTTGACATCATGACTCTGTGACTACAGTGCTGACATCGTGACTGTGTTACTACAGTGCTGACATCATGACTGTGTTACTACAGTGCTGATATCATGATTGTGTTACTACAGTTCTGACATCATGACTGTGTTACTACAGTGCTGACATCATGACTGTGTTACTACAGTGCTGACCCCACGACACAGTGTTACTACAGTGCTGATATCTTGACTGTGTTACTACAGTGCTGACATCATGACTGTGTTACTACAGTGCTGACATTCTGACTTGCGTTACTACAGTGCTGACATTCTGACTTGTGTTACTACAGTGCTAACATCATGACTGGGTTATTACAATGCTGACATCTTGACTATGTTTCTAGAGTGCTGACATTCTGACTGTGTTACTACAGTGCTGACATCCTGACTGTGTTACTACAGGGCTAACATACTGACTGTGTTACTACAGGGCTGACATCCTGACTGTGTTACTACAGGGCTGACATACTGACTGTGTTACTAACTGGCTGACATCCTGACTGTGTTACTACAGTGCTGACATCATGACTGTGTTACTACAGTGCTGACATCATGACTATTTCTACAGTGCTGACATCATGACTGTTACTACAGTGCTGACATTATGACTGTGTTACTACAGAGCTGACATCATGACTGTTACTACAGTGCTGCCATCATGACTGTGTTACTACAGTGCTGACATCATGACTGTGTTACTACAGTGCTGACATCATGACTGTTACTACAGTGCTGACCATCATGACTATGTTACTACAGTGCTGACATCATGACTATGTTACTACAGTGCTGACATCATGACTGTGTTACTACAGTGCTGACATCATGACTGTTACTACAGTGCTGACATCATGACTGTTACTACAGTGCTGACATCATGACTATGTTACTACAGTGCTGATATCATGACTGTGTTACTATAGTGCTGACATCATGACTGTGTTACTACAGTACTGACATCATGACTGTGTTTCTGCAGTGCTGGCATCATGACTGTTACTACAGTGCTGACATCATGACTATGTTACTACAGTGCTGACATCATGACTATGTTAATACAGTGCTGACATCATGACTGTGTTACTACAGTGCTGACATCATGAATATGTTACCACAGTGCTGACATCATGACTATGTTACTACAGTGCTGACATCATGACTGTGTTACTACAGTACTGACATCATGACTGTGTTACTACAGTGCTGACATCATGACTGTGTTACTACAGGGCTGACATCATGACTGTGTTACTACAGTGCTGACATCATGACTGTGTTTCTGCAGTGCTGGCATCATGACTGTTACTACAGTGCTGACATCATGACTGTGTTTCTACAGTGCTGACATCATGACTGTGTTACTACAGTGCTGACATCATGACTGTGTTACTACAGTACTGACATCATGACTGTGTTACTACAGTACTGACATCATGGCTGTGTTACTACAGTGCTGACATCCTGACTGTTACTACAGTGCTGACATCATGACTGTGTTACTACAGGGCTGACATCATGACTGTGTTACTACAGTGCTGACATCATGACTGTTACTATAGTAGAAAAATAAACACATAAGCAGTATAATGTGATCCTTAATTGACAACGTTTCGCCCACGCAGTGGGCTTTATCTAGTCACAGACAGATCTACCTGGAAAATGAGCAACATGGAGATATATATAGGGTACAGTCAGGTGGAGAATGCTGGGTCAGGTGGAGAAAGCTGCATGTGAGTCTTAAAAAGTAGTGTGATAGTTAAAAACATAGTGTGACTTAAAGGACCTGCAGTGTACCATTCTTGAGTTCTAGGTGGGATAGCGTTGAAGAAGTTTCTTGGCAATAGGTTCAGCTATGTTGTAGAAGCCGTTGTTCTGGTTGAAGTTGTTGGATATACAGATGAGTGATGATTCTAGGATTCTTCGGTATTGCGTGTTGTCTTCTCAAGTTTCCAACATTTTTTCTAAGACCTCATTCCGAGTATCCACCTCCACATCCACCACCATTAAGGACATTACCAGTAACAGACAGGAAAAGCTTCAATCCACGGCAGGGGTATACACAATCCCTTGTAATGGCTGCAGCAAATTATACGTTGGCGAAACATCCAGAGACCTACAAACACGCATTTCAGAACACCAGTACGCAGGCAGATCTGACGACTCAAGAAATGCCTGTGTTCAACACCGAAATTTACACAACCATTTAATCAACTACAGAAACGCAAGACTCATCGCCAGAGAAGACAACACGCAATACCGAAGAATCCTAGAATCATCACTCATCTGTATATCCAACAACTTCAACCAGAACAACGGCTTCTACAACATAGCTGAACCTATTGCCAAGAAACTTCTTCAACGCTATCCCACCTAGAACTCAAGAATGGTACACTGCAGGTCCTTTAAGTCACACTATGTTTTTAACTATCACACTACTTTTTAAGACTCACATGCAGCTTTCTCCACCTGACCCAGCATTCTCCACCTGACTGTACCCTATATATATCTCCATGTTGCTCATTTTCCAGGTAGATCTGTCTGTGACTCGATAAAGCCCACTGCGTGGGCGAAACGTTGTCAATTAAGGATCACATTATACTGCTTATGTGTTTATTTTTCCATTGTGTCGGTATTTTATACCATTTATTTCCACTGTTACTATAGTGCTGACATCATGACTGTTACTACAGTGCTGACACCATAACTCACTGCTACGTTTGTGCTGACATACCTAAGTGTTACTTTATACTGATATCGTAGCTCACTTCTCCTTTAGTACTGACATCATTGCTCTCTTCTTTATTGCTGACATCACAGCTTTCTTCTTCAGCATTGACATCATTGCTCTTTTTTTTAGTGCTGACATCACAGCTCTCTTCTTCAGTGCTGACATCGTAGCTCACTACAACTACTACTATAACTACTGCTGCTCTACCTTTACTACAACTATAACAACTATTATTACTACTACAACAGCGGCTACTACTTATACTGCTACTATTACTACTATTACTACTACTACTATTACTACTACTACTACTATTACTACTACTACTACTACAACTATTACTGCTACTACTTCTGCTACTACTACCATCACTACTACTGCTATTACTACAACTACTTCTACTACTACTATTACTAATAATAATAATAATAATAATAGCAGTCCAGATTTGCATTTGGAAAGAGAATGTTTGAATATTTTAACCAGATGATTGAGAGAAGACAGAGAGAGAGAGAGAGAGAGAGAGAGAGAGGGGGTAGGCTCTTCCCCTCTCTCGTGAAATCTTTTCGTTGTCAGTCTGTCAGGAGGATATCCATGTGATGTCAGCACTGTCAGTCAAGTGAATGCTTAAATGATATCTTGGTGTCAGCACAGAGTCAGGATTCGAGAAGTCCCCAGTTTATTAAAAAAAAAATTGCAAATTGGCACCAAAACATTACAAAACCAATTCGAACCTTCCACTGTAGTTGAAAGTTGAAAGTCGGTCAGCCGAGGCATTCTCAAGGTATCCAAGAGGAAGCAACACCACACTCCAGAGAAGAGGTCGTACCAACGCGACCTTCAACTCAACAAAGCGGTCATTGCCTAGCCATGTGCTCTGCTAAAATCATAATGAATATTCAAGATAAATTCTCTTTTGCAGTACGTGTTGTATTCTTGGTACTGTATTGTGGTTGTATGCTGTATTGTTTAATGTAAAAAATCAAGAGACTTTTATTTGATATTGATCGGGATATTGATTTTTTTTTATCCTCATTATAAATGATCTCTGTATACCGTGGGTGACTTGTGCTTGTTGTGTATGATTGTATTGTTCTGTATACAGCCTGTCATGCTATGTATGGTTGTATTGTTCTGTATACAGCCTGTCATGCTATGTATGGTTGTATTGTTCTGTATACAGCCTGTCATGCTATGTATGGTTGTATTGTTCTGTATACAGCCTGTCATGCTGTGTATGATTGTAATGTTCTGTATACAGCCTGTCATGTTGTGTATGATTGTATTGTTCTGTACACAGCCTGTCATGTTGTGTATGATTGCATTGTTCTGTGTATAGCCTGTCATGCTGTGTATGATTGTATTGTTCTGTATACAGCCTGTCATGCTGTGTATGATTGTATTGTTCTGTATACAGTCTGTCATGCTGTGTATGGTTGTATTGTTCTGTACACAGCCTGTCATGTTGTGTATGATTGTATTGTTCTATACACAACCTGTCATGTTGTGTATGATTGTATTGTTCTGTGTACAGCCTGTCATGCTGTGTATGATTGTATTGTTCTGTATACAGCCTGTCATGCTGTGTATGATATTATTGTTCTGTATACAGCCTGTCATGCTGTGTATGGTTGTATTGTTCTGTACACAGCCTGTCATGTTGTGTATGATTGTATTGTTCTGTACACAACCTGTCATGTTTATGATTGTATTGTTCTGTGTACAGCCTGTCCTGTTGTGTAAGATATATGGACCGTGTTTTCTGTAATAGGAATAAAAAGGTGAGAGAGAGGGTGTGCTTCCCTGGAGCTGGTGTTGGAGACATAGTCAACAGGTTTGATAATATCATGTCAGGTAATGGGAACAAGCCCATTATCTGTCTCAGTGCTGGTGGAAATGATATTGGGAAGGGTAGGAGAGAAGAGCTGCTAGATAAGTACAGGTCAGCTATAGAGCTAATTAAGTCCAAGGGAGGGGTCCCAATTATATGTAGCATCTTGCCTAGAAGGGAGTGGGAAATGAATGGTTGTCTAGGGCAATTGGTGCAAATTGCTGGCTAGACAGATACTGCAAGGAACTTGCAATCCCATTCATTGACAACTGGGACAACTTTATGGCAAACATGATATGTATGCAAGGGATGGGGTACATCTCTCTGGTACAGGGGTGGAAGCACTTGCCAACTCGATCGAGAGGGCCATTGCTGACATGCCTAGGATTTTAAACTGATAGAAGATAGAGGTATGGGTGTGTGTGGGAAACAGTCAGTTAGGAACACTAGGGCTGAAAACAGTAAGTGTATAAAAGAAATTCATCATAAAGTTACAAATAAATACAATGGATCAGGTCAGCAAACAAAGGGAGACAGCAGAGGGAAACAAGAGACTAGCTCCCTTAAGGTTTACTATACTAATAGCAGGAGTGTAAGAAATAAGATAGATGAGTTAAGATTAATTGCAAGTGCAGGAAACATAGATATTATTGCTATAACAGAGACCTGGCTCAATCTGAAAGATAGAGAGTTGCCTTCTGAATGTCACATACAAGGCTATAAATTATTCCACACTGATAGGGTCAACAGGAAGGGTGGTGGAGTAGCGATGTATGTCAGAGACAATTTAAATTGTTGTGTTAGACAAGATATAAAATTAGAAGCGTCGGCCACTGAATCTGTTTGGTTACAGCTTCTTGAGGGCCGTGTAAAACTTATCTTGGGTGTGATTTACAGGCCCCAAATCTTGATAGGGAGTGCAGTAAACTTCTGTGGGATGAAATTCGTAAGGCATCTACATATGAAAATGTTGTGCTAATGGGAGATTTCAACTTTAGACAAATTGACTGGAGCAATTTGACAGGAAATTTAGAGTCAAGTGACTTTCTTGATACGATTCAGGATTGTTTTTGAAACAGTTTGTGACAGAACCAACTAGAGGAAATAACCTGCTAGACTTGGTTCTTGCCAGCAGGGAATCGCTAATTAATAATCTTGAGGTTAATGATGAGCTTGGGGAAAGTGATCACAAATCACTCAGTTTTAATATATCATGGAATTACCCTAATAATTGCAATCAAGTCTCTGTCCCTGACTTCCGCCTGGCTGATTTTGTAGGACTGAAAAATTACCTGGGTAGGCTGAACTGGAATGACCTGACAGTGGGTCAGGTAGGTGGTGATTGCCAATATGACGTTTTTCAGAGAATAGTTCTAGCTGCTCAGACAACTTATGTTCCTAATAGGAAATCAGATCAAACAAAAATGATCCTAAGTGGATGAACAATAGATTAAAACATCTCATTGGTCAAAAGAGAGGCATATATAGGCGAATCAAAAGAGGAGAGGGGCAATTAAGTAATCAATATATTCAGTTAAAGAGAGAAATAAAAAGGGAATAAGAAAAGCAAAAAGAGACTATGAGGTTAAAGTTGCAAGAGAATCGAAGACTAACCCAAAAGGATTTTTCAGGTATACAGAAGTAAGATTAGGGACAAGATAGGCCCACTCAAAAGTTACTCAGGTCAGCTCACCGTCAGTGATAAGGAAATGTGTAGAATTTTTAACACTTACTTCCTCTCAGTTTTTACACAGGAAGATACTAGCGATATTCCAGAAATAATAAATTATGTAGAACAGGACGATAGTAAACTATACACGATTAGGGTCACAAGTGACATGGTCCTTAGACAAATAGATAAATTAAAACCTAACAAATCCCCAGGCCCTGATGAACTGTATGCAAGGGTTCTAAAGGAATGTAAAGAGGAGCTTAGCAAACCTATGGCTAATCTTTTCAACATATCACTGCAAACTGGCATGGTGCCAGATAAGTGGAAAATTGCAAATGTAATACCTATTTTCAAAGCAGGAGACAGGTCCTTAGCTTCGAACTATAGACCAATAAGCCTAACCTCCATAGTGGTAAAATTTATGGAATCAATAATAGCCGAGGCAATTCGTAGCCATCTTGAAAAGCATAAATTAATCAATGAATCTCAGCACGGTTTTACAAAGGGCGTTCCTGCCTTACAAATTTAATAACTTTTTTCACTAAGGTATTTGAGGAGGTAGATCATGGTAATGAATATGATGTTGTGTATATGGACTTCAGTAAGGCTTTTGATAGAGTCCCACATCAGAGACTATTGAGGAAAATTAAGGCACACGGAATAGGAGGAGAAATTTTTTCCTGGATAGAAGCATGGTTGACAAATAGGCAGCAGAGAGTTTGCATAAATGGGGAGAAATCAGAGTGGGGAAGTGTCACAAGCGGTGTTCCACAGGGGTCAGTATTGGGCCCCTTGTTGTTCACAATCTACATAAACGACATAGATGAGGGAATAAATAGCGACATAAGCAAGTTTGCCGATGACACCAAAATAGGCCGTCCAATTCATTCAAATGAGGACATTAGAGCACTCCAGGAAGATTTGAATAGACTGATGCATTGGTCGGAGAAGTGGCAGATGCAGTTTAATATAGATAAATGCAAAGTTCTAAATATTGGACAGGACAATAACCATGCCACATATAAACTAAATAATGTAGATCTTAATACTACTGATTGCGAAAAGGATTTAGGAGTTCTGGTTAGCAGTAATCTAAAACCAAGACAGCAGTGCATAAGTGTTCGCAATAAAGCGAACAGAATCCTTGGCTTCATATCAAGAAGCATAAATAATAGGAGTCCTCAGGTTGTTCTTCAACTCTATATATCCTTGGTTAGGCCTCATCTAGATTATGCTGCACAGTTTTGGTCACCGTATTACAGAATGGATATAAATGCTCTGGAAAACGTACAAAGGAGGATGACTAAGTTGATTCCATGTATCAGAAATCTTCCCTATGAGGATAGACTTAGGGCCCTGAATCTGCACTCTCTAGAAAGACGTAGAATTAGGGGGGATATGATTGAGGTGTATAAATGGAAAACAGGAATAAATAAAGGTGATGTAAATAGCGTGCTAAAAATATCTAGTATTGACAGGACTCGCAGCAATGGCTTTAAGTTGGATAAATTCAGATTCAGGAAGGATATAGGAAAGCATTGGTTTGGTAATAGAGTTGTCGATGAGTGGAACAAACTCCCGAGTACAGTTATAGAGGCTAAAACGTTGTGTAGTTTTAAAAATAGGCTAGATAAATATATGAGTGGGTGCGGGTGGGTGTGAGTTGGACCTGACTAGTTTGTGCTACTAGGTCAGATGCCGTGCTCCTTCCTTAAGTGGATGTAACCTGACCTGGCTGGGTCGGGCATTGGCTTAAGCCGGTGGGAGACTTGGACCTGCCTCGCATGGGCCAGTAGGCCTGCTGCAGTGTTCCTTCTTTCTTATGTTCTTATGTTCTTATGTAAGAACATAAGAACATAAGAAAGAAGGAACACTGCAGCAGGCCTACTGGCCCATGCGAGGCAGGTCCAAATCTCCCACCGGCTTAAGTCCTGTTGTGTATGATTGTATTGTTCTGTATACAGCCTGTCATGCTGTGTATGATATTATTGTTCTGTATACAGCCTGTCATGTTGTGTATGGTTGTATTGTTCTGTACACAGCCTGTCATGCTGTGTATGATTGTATTGTTCTCCTGTATACAGCCTGTCATGCTGTGTATGGTTTACAATATCAGTGTATGATAGCTCTAGGCCTTTCGTGTTGCAATCAGCGCATCATCAGGAACTTGCAATTTTGCAAAAATGATTAGGAAGTTCAAGCAGATTAGTTCAGGGGAGCAACTATTAGTTCAGGGGAACAACTATTAGTTCAGGGGAACAATTGTTAGTTCAGGGGAGCAATTATTAGTTCAGGGGAAAAGCTATTAGTTCAGGGGAACACCTATTAGTTCAGGGGAGCAATTATTAGTTCAGGGGAACACCTATTAGTTCAGGGGAGCAACTATTAGTTCAGGGGAGCAACTATTAGTTCAGGAGAACAACTATTAGTTCAGGGGAGCAACTATTAGTTCAGAGGAACAGCTATTAGTTCAGGCAGCTATTAGATCAGGGGAGCAACTGTTAGTTCAGGGGAACAACTATTAGTTCAGGGGAACACCTATTAGTTCAGGGGAGCAACTATTAGTTCAGGGGAAAAGCTATTAGTTCAGGGGAACACCTATTAGTTCAGGGGAGCAACTATTAGTTCAGCGGAGCAACTATTAGTTCAGGGGAATAACTATTAGTTCAGGGGAAAAGCTATTAGTTCAGGGGAACACCTATTAGTTCAGGGAAGCAACTATTAGTTCAGCGGAGCAACTATTAGTTCAGCGGAGCAACTATTAGTTCAGCGGAGCAACTATTAGTTCAGGGGAACAACTATTAGTTCAGGGGAAAAGCTATTAGTTCAGGGAACACCTATTAGTTCAGGGGAACAACTATTAGTTCAGGGGAACAACTATTAGTTCAGGGGAACAACTATTAGTTCGAATGTGGCTGTTGTGGTTTAGCACAATATATATATATATATATATATATATATATATATATGCAATATTTTGTAATATTTAATACAGTACAAAACAGCTGTATTACCTGTATTGATAGCTTGTAATTATAATGTATGCTGTTTGACTGTTATTTAATTACAGTAGAGTATCATAGCCTTTAAGTCTATAATCTGTACACAGACTGTGCCGTGGGGACCTATAATCCCCATCATCCCACATACCGTACGCATTATAGCCGTGGGGACCTGTAATCCCTATAGATTACCTGTAGGTCACCTGTAGTTGCTTCTGGAGGTAGTTTGATTGATCAAGTTGTTAGTGCCCGCCTCCCGCAGTCCAACATATGCACCACAAAGCGACTGATCAGGAACAGTTTTGAGGGATTTGTCCAGCTCCCTCGTGAAGACGGCTAAGTGTTTGTTAGTAATCCCCCTTATGCATGAAGGGAGGGTGATGAAGAGTCTTGGTCCCTTTACACTTAATGAGTTCTCTCAGTGTGCTCATCTCTCTCTCTTGCTTTTCACAGGAGTTATCCTACACCATCTGTCAAGCTTCTTGTTTTTTATAGATAGTGAGTTTGGTGTACAGATTTGGGATAAATCCACCCAGTATCTTCCAAGTGTAGGTTTTAATGTATCTTTTTTGCCTACGTCCTAAGGAGTACAGTGTGAAGTTCTCCATAAGTGAGGTGTTTGCAGCCTTAACCTCCCCAGTCTGTACTCTGCTTCCAGTCTTCTTTGCCCTATCCTGATTTTCATAACTTATCATTTGCTGGGGTTAAATTCTAATAGCCACTTGTCAGACCGTCGGACCAATCTCTGTAATTTGTCCAGATCTATTTGTAATCTCTCCTAGTCTACTCATGATTGCATTATCATATCTCTCATGTACACAAAAAATAACACTGACCCTTGTGGAATACCACTCGTCACACGCGTCCATTTCGACACCTTCTTCCGGACGTAAACTCACTGTCTTCTTTCTGATAAAGTATTCCTTAATTCACTGTAGTGCTTTCGCTGTTATTCCTGCATGCTCTAGCTTTTGCCTCATTCTTTTGTTGGTATTGTTGCATCAAACACCTTCTTACAGTCCAAAAATATACAGTCCACCCACCCATCCCATTCCTGCCTAACTTTCGTTACTTTCTCATAGAACCCCAGCAGATTTATCAGACAGGATTTACCTTCTCTGAAACCAAGTTGGTTGTATTTTACGAACCTGCTCCTACCAGGTGCTCCTACCAGGTGCTCCTACCAGGTGCTCCTTCATACTGTATATCAGTGACTAAACTACACTTTCTTGAAATCCCAATTACGTTTCCTGTTTTCCATTTTTCTGGCAGTTCCTCTGTATCAATGGACTTACTGAAGACTGCAGCTAATGGTTCTCATAGTGCTTCTGCCCCCTTCCTCAGAACCCATGAAGAGATTTTCAGTGTCATTACCTTCGACATATCTTCCGTTCTGTGTATTGTGTCCAGGACTTGTTGGTACACTCTCCCTCTTTGACTCTAGTAATGTCCTCTTCCTCAGTCTTATTACCTCATCATATTACCTTACATACATGCTGAGTCAATGATTCTCTTTAAGTCACTTGTTTTCACTTGTCTGGAAAACATCCTGAGAACCTTCACTGCCCACATAAATTCAGCCAAATATCTGAACTATTAGAAATGCCTGAAGTTACTTGAACTGTACTCCTTGGGACGTAAGCAAGAAAGATGCATCATAATTTATACCTGGAAATTCTGGATGATTTGGTCCCAAATCTGTACACTGAAACCACTCCCTTTGAAAGCAAGAGGCTTGGCAGACGGTGAAAAATGAATCCAGTGAACAGACAACTCCCTAAGTGTAAGGAGGCCAAGACTTTTTCAATTTACTCCCTTCGTGTGTAGGGAGAATTACCAACAAACAGCTGGCTGACTTTAAGAGGGAACTTAATAAGTTCCTAAAGTCATTTCCTGATCATCTGGGCTGTGATGGGAACTCCCAAATGCTTGTGGCTGGCACCAACAACCTGGTTGATCAGGCCAACGGCCAGGTAGTGATGACCTCTGAAAGTGACTACAGATAACCTACACGCAGTACGTAAGTACTGCAAGTGTGTGTGTGTGTGTGTATACTCACATATATGTACTCGCCTAATGTGGCTGCAGAGGTCGAGTCTCAGCTCCTGGCTTCACCTCTTCGCTGGTCACTAATAGGTTCACTCTCTCCTGGTTATAAGAGCTTTATCGTACCTTTTCTTAAAGCTATGCTGGGATCCTACCTCTTCCACTTCATTTTACAGGTCATTCCACTTCCTGATTAAGGCTAAAGAAATACTTCCTAACAATAATGTGACTCATCTGTGTTCTCAATTTCCAATTGTGCTCTCATGCTCCTGCCTCTCGACTCTCAAACAATCTGTCCCTGTGCACTCTTATCAATTCCTCTTAGTATTTTCTACTTTATCATATCACCCCTAGCCCTCCTATCCTTCAGGTCTGCAACAAATCTAGTTGCAGACCTCTGCACTATCTTGACCTGTATTCCTTGGAAAGCAGGCGAGAAAGATACATAATATACGCTTGAAAAAATCTTAATGGGACTTGTCCCAAATCTGCACATGGAAATCACTCCCTAAGATAGCAAAAGATTCGGCAGGCGTTACATCCCCCAATGAAAAGCAGGGGCGCCATGAGTGCGCTAAGAGACAACACAATAAGTGTCAGGAGCCCAAGACTGTTCAACTGCCTCCCAGTATACATAAAGAGGATTACCTAAAGACCCCTGGCTGTCTTCAAGAGGGAGCTGGACAGACATCTGAAGTCAGTACATGACCAGCCGGGCTGTGGTTCGTACGTCGGTTTGCGTGCTTCCAGCAGTAATAGCCTGGTTAATCAGACTGATCCACCGCGAGGCCTGGTCATGGACCCGGCCGCGGGGGTGTTGATCCTCGGAACACCCGCCAGGTATCTTCAATTTTTTGGCATGCTTGACTTTTTGTGGGTTAGACATTGGTGCTGCGTACTCCAATATGGGCCTGACGTGTTTGTGTGTGTGTGTGTGTGTGTGTGTGTGTGTACTCACTCACCTAGTTGTGGTTGCAGGGGTCGAGTCACAGCTCCTGGCCCCTGGCTCCTGGTGTGTGTGTGTAAAGGTTGGCCTGGGTAGTGCCAGTGATCATAACACCAGTACTCACCTATATGTGGTTGCAGGGGTCGATTCACAGCTCGTGGCCCTCCCCTTCGCTGGATGCTACTAGGTTTACTTTCTCTGTAAGTTCGTTTAAGTACAGGTACACATAAATACAGATACACAAATTATCATACATAAAAACGTGTGTAAATTACTAGAATAACCCAAAAAAGTCATGCAAAATAACTCAAAAGTGTGTGAGTGTGACGCTATCCTACCCCATCGTAACATTGCTACCGCTGACATCATTCTCCGAATGTTTACACATCAACCTCAATTGACATCTTCGAAAACAACTAATTTACTCCCGAGTTAGCAACGTGTGCCTTATAAGTGACAGCTCACACTCATATTAATTAATACACATAAGTTAAACAACTGCTATGTTTGTCCTCGATAAATAATTGCTTTATGATGCAACTGAATATTTCCCCAGGTTATTTAACACCTGGTGGCCGACAGAGGGTGCGCTATGGTCCTCCATGGTCATTATATAACATACTAATTAAGTGGGAGGACGTGGCTTAATTGCCTTCAAGTTAAACAGGTAAGTCTAGTGAGCCCGTGTTACTGAAGTCATGACACCAGGAGCTTCCAAATTGCTTTGTTCCCATTCCATGGTGTTGTGGAGTGTTTTTTGTGTTCCCTCTACTGGCTGGTGCCCGGGTTCAGGCTCACACCACGGAGGACACACGGTATTGGGTTACCGGGAACACCCATACCCTGGTAAATAGATATTACAAGGAAAGCACTACAGGATATCATTATCAAATGGGGAAGGGCTCTGCTACTGGCTTGTGTTTCGTGTTATTTAATTAGAATTTACCCCCTTTAGCGCTGGCTCCTGACTGGCAATAGCGCTTCTATATCTATAAGAACGCGTGACTGGTGAAAAAAATAAAATACACAATTAAAATTGTGTGTAAAGACAGAAGGAAATAAAAGTAAGGAGTTGCGGATGGCTGGCAGCGTGAGGAGTTGGTTGAAAATTCATACAGTAGATGGCAACACCAGCAACCATTCCCCGCCATATTGAGCTGGGCCTTCCCACATTCGACACGAGTGAGTTTTTCTCATTTTACATGTTTTTTAGACGTTGCTTGCGTTATTCAGTGCCAAATTTATGGACATAAGAAGAGTGTCCTTCCATGTGGAATACGTGAAGCGCCTATGTGACGTGCTAAGGTCAGAAACGAGTGAAAATGTGATGTAGTCTGCTGTGTTATGGATCGATGTAAGAGAGAGCTAGGGAGGTCGCCTCTCAGAGTCGTGTGTGTGCGTGTGTGTGTGCATGTGTGTGTGTGCGTATGTCACGGCCAGCTTCCGTGTGGAAATAACATCATATATACCATCAGCTGATAAGTCAGTTGTTGATGTGGGGGTGGGGGGGGCACCTCAATCGCCGTATTATTGGAAAATTCCTCATTTGGATGTCAAGGAGGAAGGAGATTCTGGTGATTAGTGGGTGATGGCCGGAAGTGTTAGCCGTGTTAGCGGTCCTCACGTAGGAGCTGTGGGGTAAAATTATCCAGAATCCAGGACGTGCCTGATGACCCCATGAAGCACGCCCATGGGAGGGAGGTGGGCGTGAAGACCACCTGGGTGTGGAAGGGAGGGATTGCGACGGGGGGGGGGGCCATGTGTTGCCGCTGCTCCTAGCCTAACGGGGGTGCACGGGGTCAATGAATTAAGACACGGGCACTCATGTGAAAACTTCTCTTGGCAGGGGTGGTGGTGCACCTCCCGTGCACCTACCTGTCAAAGGCTCTCAACGTTGTGAACATCATCATTGATTTATGAAGTCATTCTGGGTGTGCGGAGCCTACCCACACCGCTTTTATTGTGGGGCGAGCCAGTGTTTGTGAAAGTGTGAGGCAAGGGGACTAGGCTCCACTCACAGGGACAACTTAATCTCATTGATGTAGCTATGTACACTGGCACCTGACTTCAATCGCATTTTAAGGAATTATGGACTGGTGGTGCAGTCTTAACGACCTTTACATAGTAGATAAGCTTCAAACCTCAATTAACCAAAGAGGGGAATGGGTGTCACAAATTTACAGCAAATTTAAATAATCACCAGTAACTATTACACTATTCTATATATTAATGCCAGAAGGAAGAAAAGTTAGCTGTTTGTGTCACACTGGCCATTAACTGTATAATCTGACCTTTTTCTTTTAAATTGACTACATCAGCAGTGTCTGCTACGTTATTTTATGTAACAGTAACACGGAACAGAAGCTGTCTGTTTCCCTGCCACAAATAAAACAAATCACTTTGTCGGACTTTTTTTGGTTATTCTAGGTAATTTACACAATGTTAATTACACTTATGTGTACTTGTACCTCAATAAAACTTGCTTACACACACACTGACCATTAAACACACTAAGCTTGCCTCTTAGACTTTGCGTATTTAGATGTAATTACACA
>WNWK01006051.1:32500-55000 GCA_009830355.1 Cherax destructor | reverse complement strand
TGCTAAAATACACAGGAATATTACTTTTAGACATTGGTCAAGTATGTTAGACATTGGTCAAGTATGTTAGACATTGGTCAAGTATGTTAGACATTGGTCAAGTATGTTAGACATTGGTCAAGTATATTACACTAACCAATTATATTAGACACTAACCAATTATATTACATTAACCAATTATATTAGCCAACTATATTGTCCAGTGTCTAGTATAGTTGGTTAATGTCTAATTTAGTTGGCTGGCTAACTATATTAGACATTAACCATTTATATTAAACTTCGTTGCGTAATTGTCTCGAATAATTTGTCTACTTCTCTTCAAGGGAAGTACCCAGGTGCTCGACTCTTGATCCAAGGAATTGGAGCTAGTCTCACCTTCCCCAGGCTTTGTGTGACCCCTTGTCGTTTAGCGCTTCCTCACGAATGCAATAATATCGTAACGTATTACTTAAAAATATCGATGTATATCGTAAAAGCAAAATTTTATGTACTGAGTGGTATGTAAATATATTTTTTTTTTCATTTACAAAGGTGACGAACACGTAAACACCATCGGCTCAGTGAACACGTAAACTGTAAGTTCATTTACAAACGTAGTGTAAATAAACGAATATGAAGTGCCACTTCCTTTACAAACGATGTGAGGAACAAGTGTAAACAGTGTCGAGTCACTTAAGAGCCGTTGTAAATGGCTACGCTTAAGCAGTGTTGATTCGTTTACAAATGTAAATGACCACGTGGAAAGTGTTGGTTCATTTGCTAACGCTGTAAATTACCACGCATAAACTGCTCATTTACAGAACGTAAAAAAAACAGTATCGGTTCATTTACCAACGTAATGAACACGTGAAAGCAGGTCGGCTCGTTTACAAACGTTGTAATAACCGCGTAAACATTATTGATTCATTTATACCAGTGGCTTCAAGGTGTTCAGTGTAGGTCTGCTTCAAGGTGTTCATTGTAAGTCTGCTTCAAGGTGTTCATTGTAAGTCTGCTTCAAGGTGTTCAGTGTAAGTCTGCTTCAAGGTGTTCAGTGTAAGTCTGCTTCAAGGTGTTCAGTGTAAGTCTGCTTCAAGGTGTTCAGTGTAAGTCTGCTTCAAGGTGTTCAGTGTAAGTCTGCTTCAAGGTGTTCAGTGTAAGTCTGCTTCAAGGTGTTCAGTGTAGGTCTGCCTCAAGGGGTTCAGTGTAGGTCTGCCTCAAGGGGTTCAGTGTAAGTCTGCCTCAAGGGGTTCAGTGTAGGTCTGCCTCAAGGGGTTCAGTGTAGGTCTGCCTCAAGGGGTTCAGTGTAGGTCTGCCTCAAGGGGTTCAGTGTAGGTCTGCCTCAAGGGGTTCAGTGTAGGTCTGCCTCAAGGGGTTCAGTGTAGGTCTGCCTCAAGGGGTTCAGTGTAGGTCTGCCTCAAGGGGTTCAGTGTAGTTCTGCTTCAAGGGGTTCAGTGTAGGTCTGCCTCAAGGGGTTCAGTGTAGGTCTGCCTCAAGGGGTTCAGTGTAGGTCTGCCTCAAGGGGTTCAGTGTATGTCTGCCTCAAGGGGTTCAGTGTATGTCTGCCTCAAGGGGTTCAGTGTATGTCTGCCTCAAGGGGTTCAGTGTATGTCTGCCTCAAGGGGTTCAGTGTAGGTCTGCCTCAAGGGGTTCAGTGTAGGTCTGACTCAAGGGGTTCAGTGTAGGTCTGCCTCAAGGGGTTCAGTGTAGGTCTGCCTCAAGGGGTTCAGTGTAAGTCTGCCTCAAGGGGTTCAGTGTAGGTCTGTTTCAAGGGGTTCAGTGTAAGTCTGCCTCAAGGGGTTCAGTGTAGGTCTGCTTCAAGGGGTTCATTATATATCTCTCAGTAGTTCCTTCAAGATGTGTGCTTTGATGCCGATAAAGGGCTTATGATCCACGGAATTGGATTTACCCTCTTAATCCTTGGATCACACCTCAATCTCCCGTTACCCAGCCTCTGCAAGACTCCATCATTATCATCATCATGATGATGATCATCATCATGATGTAGGCATTTTAGTAAAGCAAAATGCAGCTTTAGCAAAGTAAAAAGCTGAGTGCCGCAAGGCACTGTCCTGGCACCTCTACTGTTTCTTATCCTCATAGCAGACAGATACAAAAACACTGGCTACAGTTTTGTAACGTTTGTCGATGATACCAAAATAAACATGAAAATCACCTTGGTGGAAGATACTGAAAAGTGCAAGAAATATAAACAATCTTGGTGGCAGTGGAGAACAACATGAAGTTTGAGAGTGACAAAGTTCCAGCTACTTAAATGTGGGAAGAATGAAGACTCAAAAGGAACAGTGTATAAAACCTAAAAAGACAGTTAAATAGAATCAAGGGAGCATGTGAAGGATCTGAGTGCAATAATGTCAGCTCAACTTTCTTTCAAAGAATGCTATAAGGAAAATATTTCTTGGGGGGAATAAGAACTTTAAAAACAAGGGTAATAATGCCAGTGATGACTCTTTTCAAGTTGCTTGCCTTTCTCGCTTAAAGCACTGTTCAGTGTTGACGGCTCCGTTAACACTGAACAGGAGAGAGATCAGAGCTGTAACAGATACAAAGATCATTTAGGTCCCACATAGAACTAATAAAGCATTTCAATTACTGGAAATGCTTCAGTCCTAAATATGTACTAGCTGGAGTGGAGAGAAATGTTAATATATACGTGGAAAGTGCTCGACTGCGTAGTTCGAAATCTGCACACTGTCATGACATACTGGAGCGAGAGATATGGAAGGAAAAGCAGGGGCGCCGTGGACACAATAAAAGAACACTTGTCAACATCCTTGGCCCCAGATTATTTCAACATCTTATCAGTAGATATCAAACACTGCTGAGACATGTAGAAGTCTTCAAAAGGAAACTCGACAAACACCTCTGTCAATGTCGGATCAACCAGGCTGTGATGGATATATGGGCCAGTGGGCCACCAGCCCAATGGTGGGATGGTGTATCAGGCAAGCACCAAACAAGCCTGGCCCAAGGCCGGACTCTGGTAAGAGGAAAACTCGAAATCTATCTAAGGTATATCAAAAGTATGAAGTACATTGACTATTTTGGTACAGGCACACGACCTACCTAATATAAATGTAAACTAGCCTAACCCAGCCTAGATTTTTTTTTTAAACGCCAGCCGTCTCCTACCGAGGTAATGACGTCCTCCTCCCTCTTATAAAAAAAAAAACACATTGACCGTCATTCAGTTTTTTTTCTTTTAGATTTTACCGTCGAAGTGGCTAGTTTATTGTGCACATCATATCCACCCTGTGGAGGGTAGCGCAAGAGCATATGGATACACAAAAGGCCTAGGAACTAGGCCCAGAGAGGGTTTACAGGAGTACATCTGGATTTAATCAATCTGTCTTACCAGAAGCGTGCTGACATCACGGTTCAGATGGCCCTCCGAACAACAAGAGTGCAGGCACTGCTTCCCACCTCCAGGACACATCCCACCCCTCCTTCAAGAGTGCAGGCACTGTACTTCCCACCTCCAGGACATCCCACCCCTCCTTCAAGAGTGCAGGCACTGCTTCCCACCTCCAGGACACATCCCACCCCTCCTTCAAGAGTGCAGGCACTGCTTCCCACCTTCAGGACACATCCCACCCCTCCTTCAAGAGTGCAGGCACTGCTTCCCACCTCCAGGACACATCCCACCCCTCCTTCAAGAGTGCAGGCACTGCTTCCCACCTCCAGGACACATCCCACCCTCCTTCAAGAGTACAGGCACTGCTTCCCACCTCCAGGACACATCCCACCCCTCCTTCAAGAGTGCAGGCACTGCTTCCCACCTCCAGGACACATCCCACCCCTCCTTCAAGAGTGCAGGCACTGTACTTCCCACCTCCAGGACATCCCACCCTCCTTCAAGAGTGCAGGCACTGCTTCCCACCTCCAGGACACATCCCACCCCTCCTTCAAGAGTGCAGGCACTGCTTCCCACCTCCAGGACACATCCCACCCCTCCTTCAAGAGTGCAGGCACTGCTTCCCACCTCCAGGACACATCCCACCCCTCCTTCAAGAGTGCAGGCACTGCTTCCCACCTCCAAGACACATCCCACCCCTCCTTCAAGAGTGCAGGCACTGCTTCCCACCTCCAGGACACATCCCACCCTCCTTCAAGAGTGCAGGCACTGCTTCCCACCTTCAGGACACATCCCACCCCTCCTTCAAGAGTGCAGGCACTGCTACCCACCTCCAGGACACATCCCACCCTTCCTTCAAGAGTGCAGGCACTGCTTCCCACCTCCAGGACACATCCCACCTCTCCTTCAAGAGTGCAGGCACTGCTTCCCACCTCCAGGACACATCCCACCCCTCCTTCAAGAGTGCAGGCACTGCTTCCCACCTCCAGGACACATCCCACCTCTCCTTCAAGAGTGCAGGCACTGCTTCCCACCTCCAGGACACATCCCACACTTCCTTCAAGAGTGCAGGCACTGCTTCCCACCTCCAGGACACATCCCACCCCTCCTTCAAGAGTGCAGGCACTCTACTTCCTACATCCAGAACAACATCCTCCATCCCTCCTCCACAGTACATGCGCTTTACTTTCCACCTCCAGGACTCGAGTCCACCTAACAGGTTCCCCTGAATCTCATAAATATTACCTCGTTCGGACTCCAACAGCACATCCAGTCATAAAATCCACGTTCACACAAGCATGCTGGATGCCCAGGCCCCAAGAACTCAAAACCTCCTTCAGACCCTCCCTCAAACCTCTCCTGCTACCTGTCATGTATCACTTTCACATGAAACTTTGATCTTAAGAAACGTTGCAGAATCTGCTTTTATCGGGATAACATTTCGCTCCAAGTACAACTTTATCATTATTTAATAAAGCTAAACAGAGCGAAACATTGTGAATCCTGAGTTGTTGTGCATCTATCTTGGCCTCATTACTGTCGACGGTAAATCATCGTATCGTGGAAAGCAGGTTACTGTATACCTGCTCATTATTATGTACTTCACCTCTTCACTGACGTTAGGAATGTTTGTCCTTAAAATAGGGATTAAAATTAATGAATTATATATTCTCTGAGAGATAAATGCATTTTGGTATACATATATGGATTGAGAGATGCATGTCTTGTGTGTATATAATTGAGAGATATACGCCTCTCATTGTTAATAAATTTAGAGATACAAGTCTCACATTGTATATACATAAATACACTACTCGTATATACGTTTAGAGATACACGCCTCTGGAATATACGTTGATACACGCCTCTGGTATATACATTGATACACGCCTCTGGTATATACATTGATACACTCCTTTCGTATACACATTGAGATGTATCTTGGTGTATACACACTGACACAACTCGGTGTATATACAGTAACGTATACCCTGGAGCATCAAAGTATGTTGAACACTTGTCAGGGATAACAGGAAGCTCACTGAGCCAGGAGAATGATGGTTGATCTGTTTTGATCTTGCCCTGAGATCCTCATCTGGAATGTGTGTGTACTCACCTAGTTGTGGTTGCAGGGGTCGATTCATAGCTCCTGTGTGTGTGTACTCACCTAGTTGTGGTTGCAGGGGTCGATTCATAGCTCCTGTGTGTGTGTACTCACCTGTATGTGGTTGCAGGAGTCGATTCACAGCTGGCCCGTGCCTCTTCCCTGGTCGCTACTAGACCCACTCTCTCCCGGCTCCAAGAGCCTTATCCTATCTCTTCTTAAAGCTATGTATGGATCCTGCCTCTACTACTTCACTCTCCAGATTGTTCCACCTTCTGACGACTCTATGGCTGAATAAATGCATCCTAGCATCCCTATGATTTATCCGAGTTTTCAACTTCCAATTGTGTCCCCCTTGTTGCTGTGTCCCATCTCTGAAACACTCTGGCCTTGTTCACCTTGTCAATTCCTGTCAGCATTTTATACGTCGTTATCATGTCCTCCCTATTCCTCCTGTCCTCAGGTGTATCTGTGTGTGTGTGTGTGTGTGTGTGTGTGTGTGTGTGTGTGTGTGTGTGTGTGTAGTAGTGTAAACAAAATAGTGTTACCGTTTTTATCAATATATTTCCGCAAGAAAATAAAGACGTCACCATTTACTTGCTCCATCATATTAGGCAATTGTTTTTCTAATTTTTTTATATATATTTTTTTTAAGAACCACAAAGTTTCAAATGAGGCTCAAACAGTATACCAAATTCCATACAACAACATATATACTGGCAGGAAGGTTGGGATCAGGATAACTGAACAGAAGTGCTCAGAGACGGTAAAGAATTCTCAGCACTGTACTGGCGTATCAAGAATTCTCAGCACTGTTACTGGTGTATCAAGAATTCTCAGCACTGTTACTGGTGTATCAAGAATTCTCAGCACTGTACTGGTGTATCAAGAATTCTCAGCACTGTTACTGGTGTATCAAGAATTCTCAGCACTGTTACTGGTGTATCAAGAATTCTCAGCACTGTACTGGTGTATCAAGAATTCTCAGCACTGTACTGGCGTATCAAGAATTCTCAGCACTGTTACTGGTGTATCAAGAATTCTCAGCACTGTACTGGTGTATCAGAATTCTCAGCACTGTACTGGCGTATCAAGAATTCTCAGCACTGTTACTGGTGTATCAAGAATTCTCAGCACTGTACTGGCGTATCAAGAATTCTCAGCACTGTTACTGGTGTATCAAGAATTCTCAGCACTGTTACTGGTGTATCAAGAATTCTCAGCACTGTACTGGCGTATCAAGAATTCTCAGCACTGTACTGGCGTATCAAGAATTCTCAGCACTGTACTGGTGTATCAAGAATTCTCAGCACTGTACTGGCGTATCAAGAATTCTCAGCACTGTTACTGGTGTATCAAGAATTCTCAGCACTGTACTGGCGTATCAAGAATTCTCAGCACTGTTACTGGTGTATCAAGAATTCTCAGCACTGTTACTGGTGTATCAAGAATTCTCAGCACTGTACTGGTGTATCAAGAATTCTCAGCACTGTACTGGCGTATCAAGAATTCTCAGCACTGTTACTGGTGTATCAAGAATTCTCAGCACTGTACTGGCGTATCAAGAATTCTCAGCACTGTACTGGTGTATCAAGAATTCTCAGCACTGTACTGGTGTATCAAGAATTCTCAGCACTGTACTGGTGTATCAAGAATTCTCAGCACTGTACTGGCGTATCAAGAATTATCAGCACTGTTACTGGTGAATCAAGAATTCTCAGCACTGTACTGGTGTATCAAGAATTCTCAGCACTGTACTGGTGTATCAAGAATTCTCACCACGAAGTTCATGAGACGGCGCCAACATAATTTACAAAATGAAAGAATCTTATAAATTGAACTCAACTGAAGAACGCTAATAATTGGAAACATACCAAACATTTTATTAACACATCGGCCGATTCCCACCAAGGCAGGGTGGCCCGATAAAGAAAAACTTTCATCATCATTCACTCTATCACTGTCTTGCCAGAGGGGTGCTTTACACTACAGTTATAAAACTGCAACATTAACACCCCTCCTTCAGAGTGCAGACACTGTACTTCCCATCTCCAGGACACAAGTCCGGCCTGCCGGTTTCCCTGAATCCCTTCATAAATGTTACTTTGCTCACACTCCAACAGCACGTCAAGTATTAAAAACCATTTGTCTCCACTCTTATCAAATACGCTCACACATGCTTGCTGGAAGTACAAGCCCCTCGTACACAAAACCTTTTTTACACCCTCCCTCCAACCTTTCCTAGGACGACCCCTACCACGCCTTCCCTCCACTACAGATTTATACACTCTCGAAGTCATCTGTTTCGTTCCATTCTCTCTACATGTCCGAACCACCTCAACAACCCCTCCTCAGCTCTCTGGATAATAGTTTTGGTAATCCCGCACCTCCTCCTAATTTCCAAACTCCGAATTCTCTGCATTATATTCACACCACACATTGACCTCAGACATGACATCTCCACTGCCTCCAGCCTTCTCCTCGTTGCAACATTAATCACACATGCTTCACACCCATATAAGAGTGTTGGTATAACTATACTCTCATACATTCCCTCTTTACTTCCCATATATATATATATATATATATATATATATATATATATATATATATATATATATATATATATATAATATATATATATATATATATATATATATATATATATATATGCATGTGACTGTGAGGTGTAGTCTTACCCTTTATAAGCCTTCTTGTCATGTTTCCTTTTATAGTTTCTTGATAATGTGAGTAGTCACGAAAGCGCTTGGAATTCTTCTGTTTTTCATAGTGGTTTTCTTGCATATAGTATATATATATATATATACCACCTCATCTTTATTCTTCTTTTTTTTAACAATATATATATATATATATATATATATATATATATATATATATAAAATTTAATGTCGTGCCGAATAGGTAAAACTTGTGATTTTGGCTTAATTAGCAAAACTCTTCTTGCCAAATAAGACAAGCGAAACTTTGTGTATGCAATAATTTCGCAAAAATCATTCTGAACCTAACGAAAAAAAATATATTTCATCGTATTTGTTTATTATTAAATTATTTTAAACTTATCTAAAATATATTTAGTTGGATTAAGCTAAATTAAATTGCACTTGTTATAATAAGCTTAGGTAAGTTTTCTAAGGTTCTTCTGGTACAAAATTATTATTTTTTATATTAACAAAAATTAAAAAAAAAATATTTAAACGTATAATAGAAATTTTTAGAAATGACTTAATTTTAAACGAGTAATTGTCAATTAACCAATTTTACCTATTCGGAACGACATATATATTTCTACGGTTTAGCGTTTTATTATAATAATCTAAATTTCTACATGAAGGTAATATAAACACAGCTAAATTTGGAGATAATATGCAAAAAATCAGTGGGACTAATGCAAGAGTGACAAGACTTAGACATCTTAAGGTGTCTCGTGTTAACCCTGAAGAGATCTGTCTTAATTCCCAAGTGGCAGTTTGAGGCCATGGAAAAACTTTTATTTATTGTTATTACGACGGGCAGTTCTTTTCTTTGTTGTAGGCACCCCTCAAGGGTGGTTCCTTGATGCTGGTGAGGGCTCTTGATCCCAGGAAGTGGATGATAGTTCCATTTCCTCTCAAGAGCCTTTTTGAAGGGGTATATTTTATACCACACAAGTGGTGACTGCTCACCACCCAAGTGGTGACTGCTCACCACCCAAGTGGTGACTGCTCACCATCCAGGTGGTGACTGCTCACCATCCAGGTGGTGACTGCTCACCATCCAGGTGGTGACTGCTCACCACCCAAGTGGTGACTGATCACCACCCAAGTGGTGACTGATCACCACCCAGGTGGTGCCTGCTCACCACCCAGGTGGGCTGCTCACCACCCAGGTGGTGACTCACCACCCAGGTGGTGACTCACCACCCAGGTGGTGACTGTTCACCACCCAGGTGGTGACTGCTCACCACCCAGGTGGTGACTGCTCACCACCCAGGTGGTGACTGCTCACCACCCAGGTGGTGACTGCTCACCACCCAGGTGGTGACTGCTCACCACCCAGGTGGTGACTGCTCACCACCCAGGTGGTGACTGCTCACCACCCAGGTGGTGACTGCTCACCACCCAGGTGGTGACTTCTCACCACCCAGGTGGTGACTTCTCACCACCCAGGTGGTGACTTCTCACCACCCAGGTGGTGACTCTCACCACCCAGGTGGTGACACCTCACCACCCAGGTGGTGACACCTCACCACCCAGGTGGTGACAGCTCATCTCTCAGGGAGGTGTTTTAAAACAATGTGCTGGTGTTTTAAACACACAATTAGTCTGCTAGTGTCGTAAGCACAGTTCTCTTGCTGGTGTTTTAACAGTGTTGCTGGTGTTTTAACAGTGTTGCTGGTGTTTTAACAGTGGTGCTGGTGTTTTAACAGTGGTGCTGGTGTTTTAACAGTGGTGCTGGTGTTTTAACAGTGTTGCTGGTGTTTTAACAGTGGTGCTGGTGTTTTAACAGTGGTGCTGGTGTTTTAACAGTGGTGCTGGTGTTTTAACAGTGGTGCTGGTGTTTTAACAGTGTTGCTGGTGTTTTAACAATGGCGCTTGGGTTTTAACAGTGGTGCTGGTGTTTTAACAGTGGTGCTGGTGTTTTAGCAGTGGTGCTGGTGTTTTAGCAGTGGTGCTGGTGTTTTAGCAGTGGTGCTGGTGTTTTAGCAGTGGTGCTGGTGTTTTAGCAGTGGTGCTGGTGTTTTAGCAGTGGTGCTGGTGTTTTAGCAGTGGTGCTGGTGTTTTAGCAGTGATGCTGGTGTTTTAGCAGTGGTGCTGGTGTTTTAGCAGTGGTGCTGGTGTTTTAGCAGTGGTGCTGGTGTTTTAGCAGTGGTGCTGGGGTTTTAACAGTGGTGCTGGTGTTTTAACAGTGGTGGTGGTGTTTTAGTAGTGGTGCTGGTGTTTTAGTAGTGGTGCTGGTGTTTTAGCAGTGGTGCTGGTGTTTTAACAGTGGTGCTGGGGTTTTAACAGTGGTGCTGGTGTTTTAACAGTGGTGGTGGTGTTTTAGCAGTGGTGCTGGTGTTTTAGTAGTGGTGCTGGTGTTTTAGCAGTGGTGCTGGTGTTTTAACAGTGGTGCTGGTGTTTTAACAGTGGTGCTGGTGTTTTAACAGTGGTGCTGGTGTTTTAACAATGACGCTTGGGTTTTAACAGTGGTGCTGGGGTTTTAACAGTGGTGCTGGGGTTTTAACAGTGGTGCTGGGGTTTTATCAGTGGTGTTGGTGTTTTAACAGTGTTGTTGGTGTTTTAACAGTGGTGCTGATGTTTTAAGCAGTGGTGCTGGTGTTTTAGCAGTGGTGCTGGTGTTTTAGCAGTGGTGCTGGTGTTTTAACAGTGGTGCTGGTGTTTTAACAGTGGTGCTGGTGTTTTAGTAGTGGTGCTGGTGTTTTAGTAGTGGTGCTGGTGTTTTAGCAGTGGTGCTGGTGTTCTAACAGTGGTGCTGGTGTTTTAGCAGTGGTGCTGGTGTTTTAACAGTGGTGCTGGTGTTTTAACAATGGCGCTTGGGTTTTAACAGTGGTGCTGGGGTTTTATCAGTGGTGTTTGTGTTTTAACAGTGTTGTTGGTGTTTTAACAGTGTTGCTGATGTTTTAAGATTGTGCTACTGGTGTTTTAAACTCAGGGGCCGCCAGCTGGACTCCAGGAGCAACAGCCTGGTTGACCAGGCAAGCACCAGACGAGCCTGGCCCATGGCCGGGCTCCGAGAGTAGTAAAACTCGAAACTCATCAATGGTATATGAAAGGTATCAGACAACAGTAGAAGATATGTACGCATTTTTGCAGATTATGTAAATATGAAGGAAATACACACACACACACACACACACACACACACACACACACACGCGCGCGCGAAGACAAGCAGTTTATAAATGGCCCTCAACATTCTTCAAGATTAGTTAGACGGAGCCCATCTTAGAAAGTGTGTCAACCTGTGGCCAGCAGTAATAGCCTGGTTGATCAGGCCCTGATCCACCGCAAGGCCTGGTCATGGACCGGGCCGTGGGGGCGTTGACCTTACGAAATACCCTCCAGGTATAACCTGGCCAGGCTTCATTTTAGCTAGACAGCATATCATACAAAGTGTGTCAGCCTGGCCAGGCTAGGCGGAGCACATCTTAGTAATTATTCAGCCTGACCAGATTTAAGCATTTTGTGATAAGGTACAAAGCATCATGGACGTCAGGCTGGTCCATTACACAGCATCATGGACGTCAGGCTGGTCCATTACACAGCATCATGGACGTCAGGCTGGTCCATTACACAGCAACATGGACGTCAGGCTGGTCCATTACGAAGCATCATGGACGTCAGGCTGGTCCATTACACATCAACATGGACGTCAGGCTGGTCCATTACAGAGCATCATGGACGTCAGGCTGGTCCATTACACACCAACATGGACGTCAGGCTGGTCTATTACACAGCATCATGGACGTCAAGCTGGTCCATTACACACCAACATGGACGTCAGGCTGGTCCATTACACAGCATCATGGACGTCAGGCTGGTCCATTACACAGCAACATGGACGTCAGGCTGGTCCATTATACAGCAACATGGACGTCAGGCTGGTCCTGGTACTGGTGGTAAGGTTTGTCAGGAAACAGGGCAAATGTTTTCTTTTGGTCACCTGACAGAGACCTTCCGCTGGCTTACCCGTCCAGCCCTTTAAAAATAACCATTTGATGTTTAGAATCCTTGGGAATTGCCTTAGTAGTGGCGGGACGATAATAAAATTATTCCCGATGAAGATATACTTGATTTTAAATAGATTACGATACCTTCAAAATTAACCAGTACCATCAAAATTAAATATAATAATTAAACCGTGCCATCAAAAATAGCCAATACCATCAAAATTAGTCAATACCGTCATAATTAGCCAGTACCATAAAAATTAGGCAATACCATCAGCTGCAGGATCCTTCAACATTATTGCTACACCTTCCTTAGCTAATTGTCTCTGATACTCTTTACTTAATCTCATTTATTTCTCCATAACGAAACTCGCCTACCCCCTGCTACGGACACCTTGGCACACCACTAGTCAGTGCCGTGACTCCTGGTGCGCGCACTGACCGCAGGTTCTATCCCCACCCTTTGTATGGTTTGTTTACAATCGTGTCATTACGATTTCGTGAGTCAAAACATGTAGTTAAGGGAAGGAGGGGGAGGGACAGGGAGAAGTGGGAGAGGGGGAGGGAGGAGTGGGAGAGGGAGGGGAACCACAATACTAACACAGGTTTTTCATAAAAATGTTAGGACGGTTATTTCCCTCTCAAGTGCAGCTTAAAGAACAAGTTTGATTTAAAATGATGATTTGTATTTGTCCATGCTATGACCCTACTGGTGAGCTCTTGATCCCAGGGATTGGACTGGTCCTTCTCTTTCTTGGAATTAACCTGATTGCTTCTCATTACTTGTGCGTCTTTATATCACAAATAAATTTTTACAGGTAAGAGCTGTTATCCTACCTCAGATCATTTCAAAGACCAGCACTAAGGTATGCTGCCACCCCCAGGATGCCTCCCACAACAGACGATTAGCACCCAGATACCTACTTGCTGCTAGGCGAACAGGGGCAGCAGGTGTAAGGAAATAGGCTCAATGTTTCCACCCGTACCGGCGATCGAACCACAGACACTGTGTGTGAGCTGAGCACTTGCCCATAAATATAATCATCTACACAATATAACATTGATACTGTAATTTAAGTGGCTGCTGGAGTCTAGTCCCAGGTACTGTAGGTTTTGACAGTTTAGGGAAGAAGTTTAAAGACTGGAAGCTGAGTATAGTCTGGGTACAAAAGCTGTAGACCTCGCTCAGGGAGAAAGATCTTGAGGTGAGTATAGTGCCGAGGATATCCCCAGAGGCTCACATCAACCAAATAACCTCCGCAGGAAATTCTCGTTCGGCAAATATAAGAATAGTTTTCGGAAATGTCAAAGAATCATTCACGGCCTGTCTTGGAGTACGCACCACCATCATAGAACCCTCACATCACAAAACACATTAATAAACTAGTAAGTGGAGGGTATGTAACAATGCTGGTCCCAGAGCTTAGGCCACTGACTTGTAAGGCAATGCTAGGGAACTAAACCTGATGACGGAAAACCAGGGAAGACATGATAACGACGTAAAAAATACTAGAGGATTTCATAAAATTAACAGGGTTAGTATGCTCGAGAGGCGGACGATAGGTACACTAGGACATAGTTGAAAGTTAAAGGTGTAAATGAACCACAGGAATGTCGGGAATTATTTCTTCAGCCTTACGGTTGTCAGGAAGTAGAATTATTTCGACGAAGTAGTTGAGGCAGGTTGCATACATAGTTTGAGTACACCTAGCAAGGAAAAAAGTTGAAAGGCAGAGCCAGGAACTGTGTTTTGACCTCTGGAACCAAAAATAGATGAGTACAGGTACGTGAGTAATGTAAATGAGGTTATATTTCCAATGGTTATGGAAAACAGTGAAAAGTTTGTACGAGGATAGTGAGGCTCAGGTAGGAGAGAGGGATATTATTTCCCAGTAAAAGTAGGCCTTAGACAAGGATGTGTGATGTCACTATGGTTGTTCAATATATTTATAGATGAGGTTGTAAGAGAAGTGAATGTTCGGGTGTTGGCAAGAGGTGTGGGGTTAAAAGATAAAGAATCGAATACAAAGTGGGAGTTGTCACAGTTGCTCTTTGCTGATGACACTGTGCTATTGGGAGATTCTGAAGAGAAGTTGCAGAGGTTGGTGGATGAGTTTGATATGGGACATAAAAGAAGAAAATTAAAAGTGAATGTAGGAAAGAATAAGGTGATGAGGATAACAAAAAAATTAGGTAATTGAAGATTGGATATCAGGTTGATTGGAGGGAGTATGGAGGAGGTGAATGTATTCAGATATTTAGGAGTGAACGTGTCAGCAGATGGGTATATGAAAGATGAGTTGAATCATAGAATTGACGAGAGGAAAAAGGTGAGTGGTACACTGAGGAGTCTGTGGAGACTAAGAACTTTGTTCATGGAAGCAAAGAGTATATTTATATCAACGCTCTTGTATGGGTGTGAGGCATGGGTGATGAATATTGCAACAAGGAGAAGGCTGGAGGTAGTGGAGATGTCGTGTCTGAGGGCAATGTGTGGTGTGAATATAATGCAGAGAATTCGTAGTTTGGAAATTAGGAAGAGGTGCGAGATTACCAAAACTATTATCCAGAGAGCTGAGGGGTTGTTGAGGTGGCTCGGACATGTAGAGAGGATGGAACAAAGTAGAATGACTTCGAGAGTGTTTAAATCTGTAGTGGAGGGATGACGGGGTAGAGGTCGGCCTAGGGAATGTTGGAGGGAGGGGGTAAATTAGATTTTGTGTGCGAGGGGCTTGGACTTCCAGCAACCATGCGTGAGCGTGTTAGGAGCGAATGGAGACAAATGGTTTTTAGGACTTGTCGTGCTGTTGGAGCGTGAGCAGTGTAATATTTATGAAGGGATTCAAGGAAACCGGCAGGCCGGACTTGAGTCCTGGAGATGGGAAGTACAGTGCCTGCACTCTGAAGGGGAGGGGTGTTAATGTTACAGTTTTATAACTGTAGTAAAGGCACGCCTCTAGCAAGACAGTATTGGAGTGAATGATGGTGAAAGTTTTTCTTTTTCGGGCCACCCTACCTTGGTGGGAAATGGCCTCTGTGTCAATAAAAAAAATAATTTCCAATGTACACTAGATGAAGGAGAGAAGCTGGGTCCCGACTGGTCCATGATAGGCAGGTCTTTCTAAAATTGTAACCTCACCCTAATATTTGTTAGATCATTTTTTTAATGGCAACCAGAGGTTTTAGATTCATTGACTCTGTACTGGTGAGGCCCAGTAGGTCACTTGTGCTGTACTGGCGGAGCCCCAGTAGGTCACTTGTAGTGCTGTACTGGCGGAGCCCCAGTTGGTCACTTGTAGTGCTGTACTAGCGGAGCCCCAGTTGGTCACTTGTAGTGCTGTACTAGCGGAGCCCCAGTTGGTCACTTGTAGTGCTGTACTGGCGGAGCCCCAGTTGGTCACTTGTAGTGCTACTGTACTTGCTGTTTCAGGTCACCTCTTTACAAAGTTACCTCCGTCTAGTGTACACTGCTAATGACTCCTGGTGACAGTCGGAATAAAGATTCTTTTCCATTGTTTTCTTGTTTACATATGGGATATCCTTCTGCATCAACAACTGTGCGCTACTCACTTTTCAACACACGATTTTAATACTGCAAAACTAACCACTGATGGATGGTAAATACTTGTTCTAGGCCTTGCGCACTTCCGGGCTTTCGTCATAAGCTAAGCAGTGTTGCACGAATTGCATCTGGCAGGTTGGGAATGATTCAGAGGTAGGAATGTGTGTGTGGCGCATGTGCCACACACATATTCCTATACCTCCGACAGAATCCCTTCATTCTACCTGTTGCAACTCTTGCGACACTGTTAGATACCATTTTGTACTAGGCACATGTCGATTAGACACTAGGCCTGTTGTATGTGTGTATTTTTACTCGCCTAATGGTGGTTGCAGGGGTCGAGTCACAGCTCCTGGCTCGTCTCTTCACTGGTCGCTACTAGGTCACTCTACCTGCTCCATGAGCTTTATGATTCCTTTTCTTAAAGCTATGTATGGTTCCTCCCTCCACTACATCACTTTCCAGACTATTCCACTTCCTGTGTGTGTGTGTGTGTGTGTGTGTGTGTGT
The DNA here is from genome assembly GCA_009830355.1 of Cherax destructor. Taxonomy (NCBI): domain Eukaryota; kingdom Metazoa; phylum Arthropoda; class Malacostraca; order Decapoda; family Parastacidae; genus Cherax; species Cherax destructor. The sequence continues at coordinate 38,796 of WNWK01006051.1, read as the reverse complement.
GTGTGTGTGTGTGTGTGTGTGTGTGTGTGTGTGTGTTACAAAGGTAGGGAAGTGTGCAGATAGTGTCATGTATGGTGGGTGAATAATATTTTGCTGGTGGGACGTCAGGTGTCGTAACTTTGTGCCTGGCTGCCTTTGATAACCCCAGCCTCCAGCCACCTCTGATAACTCCAGCCTCCGGCCACCTCTGATAACCCCAGCCTCCGGCCACTTCTGATAACCCCAGCCTCCGGCCACCTCTGATAACCCCAGCCTCCGGCCACCTCTGATAACCCCAGCCTCCGGCCTCCTCTGATACCCCAGCCTCAGTCACCTCTGATACCCCAGCCTCCAGCCACCTCTGATACCCCAGCCTCCAGCCACCTCTGATACCCCAGCCTCCGGCCACCTCTGATAACCCCAGCCTCCAGCCACCTCTGATAACCCCAGCCTCCAGTCACCTCTGATAACCCCAGCCTCCAGTCACCTCTGATAACCCCAGCCTCCAGCCACCTCTGATAACCCCAGCCTCCAGCCACCTCTGATAACCCCAGCCTCCAGCCACCTCTGATAACCCCAGCCTCCAGCCACCTCTGATACCCCCAGCCTCCAGCCACCTCTGATACCCCCAGCCTCCAGCCACCTCTGATACCCCCAGCCTCCAGCCACCACTGATACCCCAGCCTCCAGCCACCTCTGATACCCCCAGCCTCCAGCCACCTCTGATACCCCAGCCTCCAGCCACCTCTGATACCCAGCCTCCAGCCACCTCTGATACCCCAGCCTCCAGCCACCTCTGATACCCCCAGCCTCCAGCCACCTCTGATACCCCCAGCCTCCAGCCACCTCTGATACCCCAGCCTCCAGTCACCTCTGATAACCCCAGCCTCCAGTCACCTCTGATAACCCCAGCCTCCAGTCAGCTATTGCTCTGAAAGCTTGTCTTTCTAAACAACTTCCTATTTTTATAAATTTTTAACACGACTTACTGTCATGTATATCCACACAGAGCCTATTGTGTGTGTGTGGAGAGAGAGAGAGAGAGAGAGAGAGAGAGAGAGAGAGAGAGAGAAATTGATTACCTATTTGTTGCTTCAGTAGCTGTTACTTTCGTGGTGTCTCGTCTTCAATACTCTGTTTATATATATATATTTTTAATTTCCAGTGTTTGTAGCACTTACTAATTCCTCTTTATTTGAGAAGAAAAATTTTGTTGCCCTTTCCACTTCACTTTTTCCTCACTTTGCAACTGTGGCCTCTTGTTATTGTTGCATCTATTAAGAAATCTCCTTTATCTACTCTTCCAAGACCTTATATGTTATCATGCTATCAGCACGATAACAGCATGTTTTGCTATCAGCCAACATGATCATCTTTAGTATTCTCAGTCGTTCAGCATTACTTGTACTGCTTGACTCTGGCAATCAGTTTGTAGCTCTTTTTTAAACACTTTCTCTAACTTATCAATATGCTCTTACAGGTTTGGGCACCTCGCAACCACTGTATATTCCATTTTTGTCCTCAAACATTTCTTTGACTTTTCCATAACTCGGTCACAATAACTCAAAAAATTTAATATATGTGAATTTGAGTCCAGGTTTTCCTAATAGTGTTTACAGTTAATTTTACAACACTAGTCAACTACACCGTCTTTTTTTATATCTAGGCACAAATCAAGGAACGGGTGGGGTTTGAACCCATGGCAAGCAAGTCCTAAAACTCACAGGCCAGTGCGTTAACCACTGGGCCAACTGGCTTTTATAAGATTCATCTATCTAGGTGTATTCCTATACATAATAGGGAGGTTAGCATGGGCCACCACTGTGACCACAAATGCAGCTTTTACAGACGTGCTCTAGCTCAAGTTCCTTTAAACCCGGCATTATGACTCAAAACCTTAAGTCGTGTAGATGTGCCATCTTTCACGTGTTCCCAATGAAATTTTGAAAAAAAAAATTCGAACAGGCTAACATAACTGTGCATTATTGTTTACTACCCGAGGTGCCATCCCATCTAGTCTGCTAGTTATTTTAAACCTCCTTTTTATTTATCTTTACTTCCTCTTTATTCATCTTAATATCGTCTTATTCACCTTCAACACAGTATAAAACTTTCTAGCTCTCACGTTTCCTCCTCTGACACAGTGATTTGGTAGTCGTCATTAATTCTTTGTATTTTTGACATTTAGTTTCCTCTTTGCAAACTTAAAAGATTTGGTTCTAAATTGCTCTTGTCTGCTATTTGCTTTTCAAAATGTTTTTCTTCCTCTCTCCTTACATTTGTATATTCATTTCTAGCCTCCCTGAATCTATACGGTTCTTGACTGGCCAACTTCTTGTATAGATTCCAAGTCATTTCTTTATTTCATAGCTCTTAAACATATTCCACTAAACTGTTTTGTTACACTTTCGTATACTTGACAGAATAAGGCTTGTTTATACGTCTCTAAAATACTTTTATAAAGCATTCTAATTCCCTTATAACCTAATCAATCCTTTTCGTGAATTTCTTTCTCTCCTCCTAAGTCACATTTCAGTGCATTTATTTCCTTATGGCAACTTTTCGTCAATAGTTGCTTAAGGATGTGCTATTACCCATTTATACTATCTATCCTAAGTATTATTAAATAATAGGCGGTTTACACTTATCAATAAGAATTTCTATTGTTTGTTTTGTACTCGTCCTTAAAATATCAACATTTTCAGTATTTTGGATTTTAATTTCCATAACTTTAAGAAACTTTTACTAATTTTGTCAGTCCTCCTCTTCTCTTGTCTAGTCTCTCTCTTCTCTTGTCTAGTCTCTCTTTTCTCTTGTCTAGTCTCTCTTTTCTCTTGTCTAGTCTCTCTCTTCTCTTGTCTAGTCTCTCTCTTCTCTTGTCTAGTCTCTCTTTTCTCTTGTCTAGCTCTCTCTTGTCTAGTCTCTCTTTGTCTAGTCTCTCTTTTCTCTTGTCTAGTATCTCTTTTCTCTTGTCTAGTATCTCTTTTCTCTTGTCTAGTCTCTCTTTTCTCTTGTCTAGTCTCTCTTTTCTCTTGTCTAGTCTCTCTTTTCTCTTGTCTAGTCTCTCTTTTCTCTTTCTAGTTCTCTTTCTTGTCTAGTCTCTCTTTTCTCTTGTCTAGTCTCTCTTTTCTCTTGTCTAGTCTCTCTTTTCTCTTGTCTAGTCTCTCTTTTCTCTTGTCTAGTCTCTCTTTTCTCTTGTCTAGTCTCTCTCTTCTCTTGTCTAGTCTCTCTCTTCTCTTGTCTAGTCTCTCTCTTCTCTTGTCTAGTCTCTCTTTCTCTTGTCTAGTCTCTCTCTTCTCTTGTCTAGTCTCTCTCTTCTCTTGTCTAGTCTCTCTCTTGTCTAGTCTCTCTTCTCTTGTCATTCTCTTTGTCTAGTCTCTCTCTTCTTCTCTTGTCTAGTCTCTCTCTCTCTTGTCTAGTCTCTCTTCTCTTGTCTAGTTCTCTCTTCTCTTGTCTAGTCTTCTTTCTTTCTGTCTCTCTTGTCTAGTCTCTCTGTCTATCTCTCTCTGTCTAGTCTCTCTCTTCTCTGTCTAGCTCTCTCTTGTCTAGCTCTCTCTCTTGTCTAGTCTCTCTCTTCTTTGTCTAGTCTCTCTCTTCTCTTGTCTAGTCTCTCTTCTTTTCTTGTCTAGTTCTCTGTCTCTCTTGTCTAGTCTCTCTCTCTCTTTTGTCTAGTCTCTCTCTGTCTCTCTCTTGTCTAGCTCTCTCTCTTGTCTCTCTAGTCTCCTTCTCTTGTCTAGTCTCTCTGTCTCTCTCTTGTCTAGTCTCTCTAGTCTCTCTTGTCTAGTCTCTCTCTTGTCTAGTCTCTCTCTTCTCTTGTCTAGTCTCTCTCTTCTCTTGTCTAGTCTCTCTAGTCTCTCTCTTGTCTAGTCTCTCTAGTCTCTCTCTTGTCTAGTCTCTCTAGTCTCTCTCTTGTCTAGTCTCTCTAGTCTCTCTCTTGTCTAGTCTCTCTAGTCTCTCTCTTGTCTAGTCTCTCTAGTCTCTCTTGTCTAGTCTCTCTCTTGTCTAGCTCTCTTGTCTAGTCTCTCTCTTGTCTAGTCTCTCTCTTTCTAGTCTTCTTTTCTAGTTCTCTCTTGTCTAGTCTCCTCTTGTCTAGTCTCTCAGTCTCTTGTCTAGTCTCTCTTGTCTAGTCTCTCTTGTCTAGTCTCTCTAGTGTCTCTCTTGTCTAGTCTCTCTAGTCTCTCTAGTCTCTCTCTTGTCTAGTCTCTCTTTGTCTAGTCTCTCTCTTGTCTAGTCTCTCTCTTGTCAGTCTCTCTTGTCTAGTCTCTCTCTTGTCTAGTCTCTCTCTTGTCCTAGTCTCTCTCTTGTCTAGTCTCTCTAGTCTCTCTCTTGTCTAGTCTCTCTCTTGTCTAGTCTCTCTCTTGTCTAGTCTCTCTCTTGTCTAGTCTCTCTCTTGTCTAGTCTCTCTCTTGTCTAGTCTCTCTCTTGTCTAGTCTCTCTCTTGTCTAGTCTCTCTCTTGTCTAGTCTCTCTCTTGTCTAGTCTCTGTCTCTCTCTCTTGTCTAGTCTCTCTCTTGTCTAGTTCTCTCTCTCTTGTCTAGTCTTCTCTTGTCTAGTTTTCTCTTGTCTAGTCTCTCTAGTCTCTCTCTTGTCTAGTCTCTCTCTTGTCTAGTCTCTCTCTTGTCTAGTCTCTCTCTTGTCTAGTCTCTCTAGTCTCTCTCTTGTCTAGTCTCTCTAGTCTCTCTCTTGTCTAGTCTCTAGTCTCAACACTGAGTAATTTCTGTCAATTATAACCTCATTTAATTTTTTTTTCCTAATTTGGTTTCAGTTGGACAAATTATATCAGGTTTCTTGTTTATAATATCCACATTAATTTTTTTTTAAATTACTCCATCTGAATGGGTGTATAAAATCTTCAAAAATACGTTATTCGTACTATTTCCAATTTTCTCATTTGTTTTGACATGGTTTTCATCTATCCTGTGGTTGTTTCTTTGAACAAAAAAAATTGATAGATCGTTACGGCCCTGTTACTCTAAAAAAAAAATTTGTTTTCACTTTTACCCTCAACCTCATGGCTGTTATGATGGGTTTTTTCTATCCTGTCCTCTGAATAATCTTATTTGATGTGTATATCCTTGTAACCCTTTACTTACTTAATATCCTTGGCTTTTTTTTTTTAATATTTCTTATGCATAATCTGTGGAAATGTTATTTTCAGTGGCTTATGTTTGTCTCTCATATTTTGCAATAGGCCTATATGGCACAATAGGCCTATAAGACAGTTTGTTCTCGAAAGCTGAAATCCACGAGGCATTTTTGTCTTGTGTGTTGCTCTTCCTCTTTGATTATTTCTATTTGTCATTTTATTTATCTTTGAACACAACAAAAACAATAACTTTTATAGTTATCAACAACATCCTCCAACAATTTAGTTATTTGCTATCTCCATTTTTATTTCTCGGCTAATATTGGCTCTGGCAGTTAATTCTTTATAAAGCTAATGCCACTCGTTCTTCAGTCTCTGTCTTTTCTCTCATGAATTTTGTAAAGCTGTCTTCAGTATTAGATTTATATTATTCAGAATTTTCCTCTCCTCTTCTAAGCATTTGTTGACCTTTTCTAGCTGCATCTGCTACTCTAATTATGTCTTAGGCTTCGTTATTCCTGCATAACTATCTTCTAGTTTGGTGTGCGTGCGTTCCTACACGTTCGTACGTGCATATGACTCATTTTATAATCCCCTATTTTTGAGGGCGAGAGAGATTAAGCTCCAATTCGTAGTACCGCCTCTTGATTTTCGACAGAATGACGTGAGAAGAGCGCTGTCATGTCTATATTTTAACCTCTCAATAAGGCCCGCTTCCACTGTCTCTATAATTGTAATTCGAGTAATTATATAGTCGAGTTTCCGGGTTTCGAGTCAGCACCACCAGCTACATACTTAGCTCTCCGTTAGCTGAATTGATCTGAAAGTTTCTTAGCTTTTAAGGGGTCGCTTTCTTAAAACCTTTAGAGTTTTTCATCTGTGTTCCCCTCGTTGTATAACTTGTGTGTTAGTGCTTTGTTTGGGTTATTATGTCTCTCGTTCTATGTTACTCGTGCATTATCTGTTGTGGTTCTAGAAAATCTCTTCCCTACGGCAAGATCTTAAACCAAGACTTCGAGCTTGGAAAAATAATGTTAGTGTTAAAAACTATTAAGATCTACATAGGAAACCAAAGGTATTCGTGTACAGAAGATAAGGGGTATGTCCTCGTAGGACATGCCCCTTAACTCCGAGACTAGTCTCGTTGCAAACCTCAGCACTTTCTCTAATTTCTTCATGTGCTTGGCCGGATGTGGGTTCCAAACTGGTGCTGCATACTTTATTCGTCATTG
>WNWK01006051.1:0-27500 GCA_009830355.1 Cherax destructor | reverse complement strand
GGCTTAGGTGTTGTATTGATGTGGCTTAGGTGTTGTGTTGATGTGGCTTAGGTGTTGTGTTGATGTGGCTTAGGTGTTGTGTTGATGTGGCTCAGGTGTTCATATGACTCAGGTGTTGTTGGTGTGGCTCAGGTGTTGTATTAGTGTCAGATTGAGTATAGCAAGTGTACTAGTGTCAGATTGAGTGTAGCAAGTGTACTAGTGTCAGATTGAGTGTAGCAAGTGTACTAGTGTCAGATTGAGTGTAGCAAGTGTACTAGTGTCAGATTGAGTGTAGCAAGTGTACTAGTGTCAGATTGAGTGTAGCAAGTGTATTAGTGTCAGATTGAGTGTAGCAAGTGTACTAGTGTCAGATTGAGTGTAGCAAGTGTACTAGTGTCAGATTGAGTGTAGCAAGTGTACTAGTGTCAGATTGAGTGTAGCAAGTGTATTAGTGTCAGATTGAGTATAGCAAGTGTACTAGTGTCAGATTGAGTGTTAGTGTCAGAAGTGTATTTAGTGTCAGATTGAGTGTAGCAAGTGTACTAGTGTCAGATTGAGTGTAGCAAGTGTACTAGTGTCAGATTGAGTTAGCAAGTGTACTAGTGTCAGATTGAGTATAGCAAGTGTACTAGTGTCAGATTGAGTGTAGCAAGTGTACTAGTGTCAGATTGAGTGTAGCAAGTGTACTAGTGTCAGATTGAGTGTAGCAAGTGTACTAGTGTCAGATTGAGTGTAGCAAGTGTACTAGTGTCAGATTGAGTGTAGCAAGTGTACTAGTGTCAGATTGAGTGTAGCAAGTGTACTAGTGTCAGATTGAGTGTAGCAAGTGTACTAGTGTCAGATTGAGTGTAAGAAGTTGTTATCCTGCCTCAGTCTTGTCTGATGTACACTACCCTTCCCTGCCTTGGCATATTTGAAAGCCCTCTTATTATATTATTGGTATACAGTGGCGACAAGTTGGTGAGGTGAATTAGACATGTGTGTTAAACTTGGGTATCTTTATTAAGGAAACGTTTCGCTCGCACGGCAGCCTGCATCAGACGAATACTGAGGTGATTGATCAGTCCCCTAGCTGTGTTAAGTGGTCAGTCCCCTAGCTGTGTTAAGTGGTCAGTCCTTCAGCCATGAGAGAAAGTGGTCAATAGGTTAGTCCCTCAACTTGATAGGTGATCAGTCCCTCAACCTTGACAGACGAGAGTCAGTCCCTCAACCTTTATAGATCTTCCTGGAGGTTGTTCCGGGGTCAACGCCCCAGCGGCCCGGTCCTCGACCAGGCCTCACTGTGGATTAGGGTTTGATCAACTAGACTATTACTCATGGACACGCACAATTCAACGTGCGAACCACAAACCGGCTGGTCAGGCACTGATTTAGGTATCTGTCCAGTTCCCTCTTGAAGGCAGCCAGGGGTCTATTGGTAATTTCACTTATGTTGAACAGTCTTGGACCCCAGACACTTAATGTGTTTTCTCTTTAGTGTACTCGTGTCACCCCTGCATTTCTTTGGGGGTATGTTGCACCGTATTTAGTGGGGAATTTGTGTGTGTGTGTTAATTACCATTTTGTCCTAGGCACATGTCAATTAGACACTAGGCCTGTTGTATGTGTGTGTAAAGAAACACTTCGAAATGTTTCCGCCTCGCCGGGAATCGAACCCGCGACCTCCGTGTGTGTGTGTGCGTGTGTGTGCGTATGTGTGCGTGTGTGTGCGTGTGTGTGCGTGTGTGTGTGTGCGCGTGTGTGTGCGTGCGCGCGCGCGCAGATTTGGGACCAGTCCCTCTTAAGATTCCCCAGACGTAGATTATGATGCGTCTTTCTAGCCTGCTTTCCAGAGAGTACAGGTCAAGGGACATCAAACGTTCCCAGTAATTAATGTGCTTGACTGAACTGATAACTGTAATGAAGGTTCTCTGTACATTATCTTGATCTGGAATTTCACCTGCCTTCAATGGGGCTGTTAGTGAACCGCAGTATTCCAGCTGAAAGTTCTCATCCATCCTATCATTTTTCTCGCAGATATGATAGTGACACTGTTGTGATCCTTGAAGATTAGATTCTTTGACATTAACACTCCCAAGTCCTTCACATTAGTTTTTCGCTCTGTTGTGTTGTTAGAATTTGCTTTATAATTCGTTTTAGCTGTTATTTCTTCAAGTTTTCCATAACGGAATAGTTGAAATTTGTCTTCATTAAACATCATATTTTCCTCTGCCCATTAGAAAACTTGGTTTATATTCGCTTGGAGATTTGCAGTGTCCTCAGTGGATGACAGTTTCATGTAGATTCTAGTACTGTCTGCACGGTGTTGTGGTTTACATCTGTGTCTGTCAGATATGAGGCTAAGGAGCAGTATGGGGAGGGGCGAGTACTGTGCCTTGTGGAACAGAGCTCTTCACTATGGCAGTCTCTAACTTTGTTTAACATTACTTGATGGAAGATGGTTAGTCTCTCATTTGATAGAATGCTGTCAGACTAGTATTTCGACCACGATAGTAACATATTTTGGTTCATTCTGCTTTGGTAAGTCAAGATCCCTGACAGGGTCATTTTACTCCTGTAGTGATTAAGTTAAGTTTCAAAGTCTCTGATTCTGGTTTACCTGGAGTCTTCCGGAGGTCACCGTCCCCGCAGCCCGATCCCAGACCAAGCTTCCTGGTTGCCGGCTGATCGATCAAGCTGTTAGTGCCCACCGTCTGTAGTCCAGCACATTCACCATAACCTGGCTGATCAGGAACTGTTTTGAGGAATCTGTCAAGTCTTGTCTTGAAGACAGCTAGGGGTTTGTTGGCAGTCTTTCCTGCACCAAATTCACCTTAAACCAGCAAATAATAGAGCCAACAAGATTGGAGAATACACTGGACCTCATCTTCACTAACAATGATCTGATACGAAATATTACCATATCAAAAATAATATAATCAGACCAACAAAACGTGATCAGTCACGAGGGAGTCTTCACCAAATTCAAGTTCAGTAACGAAAACATAAGGTGGGAGCAAGTCAACCAGGTCCTAAATGATATAAACTGGGAAAATATCCTATGCAACACACATCCAAACCTATGTCTAGATCAGATTAACTCTGTGGCACTTGAGGTATGCTCCAGGCATATTCCTTTAAGGAAGAGAATATGTAAACTAGAAAGAGAGAGGCGCTCCCTATACAGGCGAAGGCAAAGAATAACAGAGCGGCTAAAAGAGGCCAATATATCTGTAATACGTAAGGAGGCACTGGTCAGAGAAATAGCAAACATCGAACTTAAGCTAAAGGAATCTTACATAAGTCAAGTTTCGAGAAGAACTAAAAGCCATAAATGAAATTGAAAGAAACTCAAAATATTTCTTTTCTTATGCCAAATCTAAGTCGAGAACAACATCCAGTATTGGGCCCCTACTTAGAAGAGATGAATCTTTCACAGATGACAGCAAGGAGATGAGTGAGCTACTCAAGTCCCGGTATGACTGTTTTTAGCGATCCGCTAACCAGACCGAGAGTCGAACACCTAAATTATTTTTTTATGAGCGAGAGACAGTATCTGGTAGACTCAAACCTATCTGATATTATCCTAACGCCAAATGACTTCGAAAAGGCGATAAATGACATACCCATGCACTCTGACCCTGGCCCAGACTCGTGCTTGGACTCACGTGGCTTACTTCTCAGACAGCAGAGTGGCTTGCTGGCTTAGTAGAATAATTTCACACAGATTGACTGGCTTGGAATCTTGTGACAAACTAGCACAGCAAGGTAGAAGCTGGCTTAAGCCTAGGCTGACGTAGCTGGTGGTGGCTTTACTGGCTTGAATGGGACTCTCCCCTCACTGGCTTACTCGTACAGAATTTGCAAAACCCGGGTCAACCCCTCGTAGGTTTTAGCAAAATTAACAAGTAAGGCACTTAGCTGACCAGGAGATACTGTAGATATGTAGACTTCTTTGGTGTAGGAGCTGGTAACGTGGTCGGTTTGGAGGCTGTTTGCTTGCTTGAAGTCTATCTCTCTATAACATCGTAATCGATAAAAATTACGGCACACCGCTGCTCACCACTTGTCGCGTGGGTCTTGGGAGAGATATATAGGAGGTCAAAGATACTCCTTGTTGGATGGTTACGGTATATTTACAGTAAGTGAAGGAGAGTCCAGCCACCCGTCTGTCTCGCCTGTAGGTCTAACGTTAGTGAGGAAGAGTGCCTATGAGAGGCTGTGCACATGCGCTGAGCCTCTGACGTCAGCGGGTACCGTGACGTCACACGCAAAGGGACCAGCTGTATAAAAGGGAAGATACACTACACAAGTGTATATATGATACTGACACGACAGTCTAGATACTCATCAGTTACACAACCCAGGGCAACATGGGTTTAGAGCAGGTCGCTCCTGCCTGTCCCAACTGCTGGACCATTATGGCAAGGTCCTGGATGCTCTAGAAGACAAAACGCAGATGTAGTATACATAGACTTTGCAAAAGCTTTTGACAAATGTGACCATGGTATAATAGCACACAAAATGCGTGATAAAGGAATAAAAGGAAAAGTTGGTAGACGGATCTATAATTTCCTAACAAATAGAACACAAAGAGTAGTAGTAAACAGAGTAAAGTCTGAGGCGGCTACTGTAAAAAGCTCTGTTCCACAAGGCACAGTACTCGTTCCCATCTTGTTCCTCATCCTCATATCTGACATAGACAGGGATGTAAGCCACAGTGCCGTGTCTTCCTTTGTAGATGACACCCGAATTTGCATGACAGTGTCCTCCATTGAAGACATCAACCAAATCTTTAAATGGGCTGCAGAAAACAATATGAAGTTTAATGATGAGAAATTTCAATTACTCCGATATGGAAAACGTGAGGAAATTAAAACTGTATTGGAGTATAAAACAAATTCCAACCACACAATAGAGCGAAAAACTTATGTAAAAGACCTGGGAGGGATCATGTCAGAGGGTCTCACTTTCAAAGATCATAACATTGTATAAATCACATCTGCTAGAAAAATGACAGGATGGATAATGAGAAACCTTCAAAACTAGGGATGCCAAGCCCATGATGACACTTCAGGTCGCTTGTTCTATCTAGGCTGGAATATTGCTGCACACTAACTGCACCTTTCAAGGCAGGTGAAATTGCTGACCTAGAAAATGTACAGAGATCCTTCACGGCATGCATAACTGCGATAAAACACCTCAGTTACTGGGAATGCTTGAAGTTCCTAAACCTGTACTCCCTAGAACGCAGGCGGGAGAGATACATTATTATATACACTCGGAAAAATCCTAGAGGGATAAGTACCAAACTTACACACGAAAATCGCTCCCTATGAAAGCAAAAGACTCTGCAGACGATGCAACATCCCTGCAATAAAAAGCAGAGGCACCACTAGCACGATAATAGACAACACAATAAGTGCCAGAGGCCCAAAACTGTTCAACTGCCTCCCAGCGTACATAAGAGGGATTACCAATAGACCCCTGGCTGTCTTCAAGAAGGCGCTGGACAGGAACCTAAAGTCAGTACCTTACTAGTCAGGCTGTGGTTCGTACGTTGGGTTGCATGCGATCAACAGTAACAGCCTGGTTGATCAGGCCCTGATCCACTATGAGGCCTGGTCACAGACCGGGCATCGGGGGCGTTGACCCCCGAAACCCTCTCCAGGTATACTCCAGGTATTATGCATAAATGGAGGGCGTTCAAGAGTCGTGGACCTTAACACTTGTTGAGTTTTCTCTGTGTACTCGTCTCTGCCCTGCTTTTCATTGGAGGTATCTAAGCCTCTTGTAATTTTGGTGTGCACGTTTGGGACCAATCCCTCCAGTATTTTGCAGGTGTATATTATGATGCATCTTTCTCACCTACGTTTCAAGGAGTACATTTCGAGGGACTTCAAGCTCTCCTAGTAGTTTATGTGCTTGACCGAGTTTATACAAACTGTGAAGGTTCTCAGCAATTTCGCCTGCCTTGAAGGGTGCCGTTAGTACACAACATTATTCCAGCCTGGAGAAAACTAGTGACCTGAAGAGTGTCATCATTGGATGGCATCTCTTGTTCTAAAGGTTCTAGTTATCCAACCTATCATTTTCCTCGCAGTTGCGATGATAACATCATGTGCTTCTTGAACGTGAGGTCTAACATTATTACTCCCAGGTCTCTCACATTTGATTTGCGTCTTATTGAGTGATTTGAGTTTGTCTTGTACTCCGATCTTGTTTTTATTTCCTCCAATCTTCCGAAACGTAGTAATTTGTCCTTACTGAACATCATATTGTTGTCAGTGGTCCATTGGAAGACTTAGTTTATGTCATCTTGGAGTCTCGCTGTGTCTTCTGTGGGCCACTTTCATACAGAGTATAGCATCGTCTGCAAAGGATGCTACAGTGCTATGGTTTACGCCCTTGTCTATTTTAGATATGAGAATTGGAAAATGAAATGGGGCGAGTTGCGTGCCTTGGGGGACAGCATTTCACTGTGGCAGCCACTGAGCATCCTCACAATTTAAATACAGTCTGGATATGTAAATCTTGTTCTTGTTTATCTTTTAGCCACCAACCATATACACTATGCAGAAGTAACAGTCATTCAGGTGATCCATTGGTTCTCGCCAGTCCATTGGAATTACAAACGTCACTGATGTAAAGTTACCCATTGTGTCACTGTGTGAATGCAGAGGTACAAACGGTACAGGATGTGTGTGGAGTCCATGTTTTATCTTGATTACTCGTCTTGCAACTAAAGTGGTTTTTATGTTGTTTTTGTTGATCACGTGGTGTATACTTGCCACGTAGCAGAAGTTGTCTGCACTGTTCATGTTAATCCGTAATTAACATTTCACATAATAGAGCAAAAGCAATCAAATGTAACTATGGGTACGTGACAGAAAAATGTAATTTAAGCAAAATAAACACCAAAGTACACAATCAGTAGTAACCTTTCGTAAATATGTCTGCACACGGCGACGACCAGAGCACAGAAGACGCTCCGTGAGCAGACAACCTCAAGGCTTTCGTCAGGCAGTTTGTACACGTGACGCAGAACCACATGTGTTGCCGATATCTTACCTGATGGGTTAATTGTGTCTTCAGATCCACTTTCAGAATGATAAAAATAACCGATGAAGCTTCCCTTTATAGAAGTAACAAATTTATTGTTCGGTGTAATGAGATGTTTATTACGACCACGTTTCGCTCTCCAGCTCTCGTCTCTAACATTGTCGGGAATTTTACCAAGATACACTTGAAGACTTGCACACTTGTCATTGGTAGTAGGGAACCCACATGTAGACAAACACCAGACGTCATTGGTAGCAGGAACCCACATGTAGACAAACACCAGACGTCATTGGTAGTAGGGAACCCACATGTAGACAAACACCAGACGTCATTGGTAGTAGGAAGCCCACATGTAGACAAACACCAGACGTCATTGGTAGCAGGGAACCCACATGTAGATAAACACAAGAGAAGAGTTGATTTGCATAATATTTCTATCAGTCTGAAATCCTCATCATAAGTAGACTAGTTGGCCGGTTCATAAGATTTAAAGCCTATCATCTGTCAATCTTTAATTCTTAAAACGGATTCAAGTAAACTATGAGTGTTTGTGTGTGTATATTTACCCATTTGTACTCTCCTATTTGTGGTTACAGGGGTCGAGTCATAGCTCCTGACCCCGCCTCTTCGCTGGTCACTACTAGGTCCGTCCACTCCCTACTCCATTAGCTTTATCATACCTCTTCTTGAAACTATGTATATATCACTCTCCAGACTGTTGTACTTCCTGACACCTCTGTGACTGAAGAACTACTTCCTAACATCCCTGTGACTCATCTGAGTCTTCAGCTTCCAGTTGTGACCCCTTGTTGTTGTGTCCCATCTCTGTAACATCCTGTCCCTATCCACCTTTTCAATTCATCTCATTTTATATGTCATTATAATGTGCCCATCCCCATCCCTCCTGTCCTCCAGTGTCGTCAGGTTGATTTTCCTTAACCTCTTCTCGAAGGACATACCCCCTTAGCTCCAGGACTAATTTTGTTGCAAACCTTTGCACCCTTTCTAATTTCTTGACATGCTTGATCAGGTGTGGGTTCCATATTCCAATATAAGCCTGACATTCTTTACTCAGGTGTCGAAACGCTATTCTTATCTTTGCCAGGCGCCCATATGCTACAGCAGTTATTTGGTTGGTGTGCGCCTCAGATGTTTTGGTATTATATTCACCCCAAGATCCTTTTCCTTAAGTGGCTTTCTCAGGATGCCACTAGTTGGCGAAACGTTTGCACAATAAAGATACCCAAGTGTAGCACAAGTGTCTACTTCATCAGCTTAACATCATGTCAAGAGTTTCAGTCGTTGTTCAGACCGAACATCAGAATGGGGGAGAAATGTGATTTAAGTGACTGTGTGGTGTGTAATAATTGGTGGTGCCAGATGGGGTGGTTTGAGTATATCAGAAACTGCTGATCTGGGATTTTCACACACAAGTCTCTAAAAGTTTACAGAGAATGGCGTGACAAAAAAAACATAAAATAAGCGGCAGTTCTGTGGGCGAAAAAACTTTGGTCATGAGAAAAGTCAGAGAATGGCCATACTGGTTCAAGGTGACAGCAACTCGATGACTCACACACTGATATGCAGAAGAGCATCTCTGAATGCACAGCATGTCGAACCTTGAAGTGGATGGGCTACAACATTAGAAGACCACACCAGGTGCCACTCTTGTCAGTTAAGAACTGAGGCTATAGGAGGCACAGGCTCATCAAAACTGGACAGTTGAAGATTGGAAAAATGTCGCCTGGTGTGACGAATCACCATTTCTGTTGCAACATGCGGATGGTAGGATCAGACTTTAGCTTCAAAATTTGGGATGTGGTGAAACTTGTCAAACATAGCTTAAATTCTTCCCAAATTTTAATAATTGTAAATGAATCTAATTTGTATAACCCGAAACCAATATTCATATTAAAATCAAAACTATTTGTTTTATGAAGCTCGATTCATTTATATTTCAACCATAAACCTACTTGATACAACTTTCTCGGCCTAATATTACTAATACTACCACTGGTATTACACCTCACTCTAAGCCTATATATACCCTCCTGGAGAGCGAAACGTTGCCACAATAAAATGTCACATTAGTTGCACTTGTGTCCTTTTACCAAACATATTGTCTGTAATTCTACCAACATTAATACAATTGGTTAAAATCTCTCACATAAATAAACAGAGCATTAGACTCTTGTTCAATTCTAATGTTATATTTGTGAATATCGAAATGGTATATAATACCGACAGGTTGGTAAGTAAGACAGGCAACAGTTAGGCATCTTTAATCCGAAACGTTTCGTCTACGCAGTAGGCTTCTTCAGTCGAGTACAGAAAGAAGGCAGGAGCAGTAGAGATGTGAAGACGATGTAATCAGTCCATCACCCTTAAAGTCGAAGATTTGAGGTTGTCAGTCCCTCAGCCTGGAGAAGAGTTCTGTTCCATACTCTGAAACAATGTGAAGATCAGGCGACAGTGTCGAGACTTATATACTGTCGTCAGAAGGACAGGTGTAGAGTGGTAGAAGAAACAATGTAATCACTGAAAGGTCAGGTCCCTCTCAGATCCAGCCATTCTCACTTGAAAAAATAACAATCATATTCAACCAAGAATCTGGTGGTTCTTCCTTATTAAAACCTTCTTGATGTACCTTCTCTACTTAAGAATTTTAAAATCAAAGTTGTATTTAAAAATCTTGATACAGTAAGAAAAACTTATGATTAAATATTCCCCAAAATATGCTGATGACTGTCTACAAGATTCCCAGTAAAAAATATAATAGTTTATTATGGTCAAAATATGGAAAGCCTTGAACAAAGATTACAACAACATAAATTAGAACTAGACAAGTCTAATGCTGTGTATATTCACGCGAGTGTATTGTCGGTTGTGACCGTGAGGTGTTATCTCAGCTTTGTAAGCCTTCTGCTGTTCACTTATTTCTACAGTTTCTTAATAATGTGAGAAGTCATGAAAGCTTGGAATTTCACTATATATTTTTTCAGTGGTTGTTTTGCATACTTGTAATATATGTTTACTGTGATTTTATTCCTATGCTAAATCTACATAATTTACTTTTATGTGCACGTATGTGTGTGCCCTCAAGGCTATCATAAAAAATGTCGAAAATTTTAAATAAAATGTATTTAAGTACACAAATGCTAATCAGTTATATACTATTGAATTTGGACTTTATGAGCCTTGTTTTTGTCTTTTTTCATGGAAGAACACAGAAAATTTTAGATATTGATCTTAATGTGATAAATTCTGAGTGTCTCATCCGATTGGCTTTACAATTCAACGCTAATAAGTTGATAATGGAAATTCTGAGCTGCTTCAGCCTTAATGTGCTTCTGTGTTTTAGAATATTGGTCTCGGTGAGATCACAAGATAATGCCTCCTCAGCTTGGCTTCAAACCTGGTGTTTATTTTCATCGAAAAATGGGGATATTAGTATCCCTGTAATAACTTATAAGTCCCTCTCGAATAACTTACGCTGCACTGCTCTGTTTCTCCTGCATGCATTGAGGTAGAAGGGTGCTGAGGTTATGCGGTATGAGGATACCTTTCTAGAGTCGTACAGTGACCAAAATTCTCCTAGTTACTCTAGTTACGAGACCATGACTCGTCCTGCTTGGTAGTTGGTCCACTGCTCTAGTTTCACTCTTAACTGCTTTCTTTAGGTTATTGTTTTGAGAAGCACTTTCTATTTTATTGGAATAGTCATCTGTGGGATGCCATCACCTGTGGGATGCCATCACTGGTCTTCCTCTCCGGCTTAGACCTTCCCATGACTACTGACCCAACCCATCCCTCTCTCCCACCTCATTCCCCTCCACTGCCCTCCATCTATCCCACCCTACCATTGCCTTCCATCCCACCCACTCGTACCCTTTCCACTGCACTCCTACCCACTAACGTTTCCCGCTACGTCCCCACTCCCTCCCACCCACACACCTCTCCACTGCCCCACCCACTCCCACCCCGACACTACCCCACCCACTATCATACTCATTAGTTCACAGGCTTAAGAGAGTTGATACCAGCAGTAAATGACAGCTTAGTTTTCCATTGGTACAGTGTTGAGAGAAAGAGGAGAGAACAAGGTAAAGTAAGCCCACCCGCGCCCACCCTACCTGCTATAATCCCACCCTCCCAACTATCCTCCCACCCTTCTTGCTATCCTCCCACCCTTCCTGCTATCCTCCCACCTTCCCTACAATCCTCCCACCCTCCCTTCTATTCTCCACCCTCCTTCTATTCTCCACCCTCCCTTCTATCCTCCCACCCTCCCTACTATCCTCCCACCCTCACTGCTATAAACAAACCCGCCCTACTATCCTCCCACCCTCTCTGCTATCCTCCCACCCTCCCTACTATCCTCCCACCCTCCCTGAAATCCTCCCACCCTCCCTACTATCCACCCTCCCTGCTATCTCCCACCCTCCTGCTATCCTCCACCCTCCCTACTATCCTCCCACCCTCCTGCTATCCTCCACCCTCCCTACTATCCTCCCACCCTCCCTGCTATACCCCCACCCTCCCTGTTATCCTCCACCCTCCCTACTATCCTCCCACCCTCACTGCTATCCTCCCACCATCACTGCTATCCTCCCACCCTCCCTGCTATCCTCCCACCCTCCCTGCTATCCTACCTTCCTGCTATCCTCCCACCCTCTCTACTATCCTCCAACCCTCCCTACTATTTTACCACCCTCCCTGCTATCCTCCCATTCTCCTTGCTATAATCCCACCCTCCCTGCTATCCTCCCACCCTGCAATCCTCCCACTCTCCCTGCTATCCTCCCACCTTCCCTACTATCCTCCCCCCCTCCCTGCTGTCCTTCCATCCTCCCTACTATCCTCCCACCCTCCCCGCCATCCTCCCACCCTCCCTGCTGTCCTCCCCTCTCCCTGCTATCCTCCCACTCTCCCTGCTATCCTCCCACCCTCTCTACTATTCTCCCACTCTCCCTGCTATAATCCACCCTCCCTACTATCCTCCACCCTCCCTACTATCCTCCCACCCTCCCTGCTGTCCTCCCATCCTCCCTGCTGTCCTCCCATCTTCCCTGCTATCCTCCCACCTTCCCTACAATCCTCCACCCTCCTTCTATTCTCCACCCTCTCTTCTATTCTCCACCCCCCTTCTATCCTCCCACCCTCCCTACTATCCTCCCACCCTCACTGCTATAAACAACCCGCCCTACTATCCTCCACCCTCTCTGCTATCCTCCCACCCTCCCTACTATCCTCCCACCCTCCCTGAAATCCTCCCACCCTCCCTACTATCCACCCCCCCTGCTATACTCCACCCTCCCTGCTATACTCCCACCCTCCCTGCTATCCTCCCACCCTCCCTACTATCCTCCACCCTCCCTGCTATCCTACCACCCTCCTACTATCCTCCCACCCTCCTGCTATCCCCCCACCCTCCCTGCTATACCCCACCCTCCCTGTTATCCTCCCCCTCCCTACTTCCTCCCACCTACTGCTATCCTCCCACCCTCACTGCTATCCTCCCACCCTCCCTGCTATCCTCCCACCCCCCCTGCTATCCTCCCACCCTCCCTGCTATCCTACCTTCCTGCTATCCTCCACCTCTCTACTATCCTCCAACCCTCCCTACTGTTTTCCCACCCTCCCTGCTATCCTCCCATTCTCCTTGCTATAATCCCACCCTCCCTGCTACCCTCCCACCCTGCAATCCCCCCACTCTCCCTGCTATCCTCCCACCTTCCCTACTATCATCCCACCCTCCCTGCTGTCCTCCACTCTCCTGCTATCCTCCCACTCTCCCTGCTATCCTCCCACTCCCTGCTATCCTCCCACCCTCTACTATTGTCCCCTCCCTGCTATAATCCCACCCCCCTACTATCCTCCCACCCTCCCTACTATCCCCCCACCCTCCCTGCTGTCCTCCCATCCTCCCTGTTCCTCCCATCTTCCCTGCTATCCTCCCACCCTCCCTGCTATCCTCCCACCCTCCCTGCTATCCTTCCACCCTCCCTACTATCCTCCCACCCTCCTGCAATCCTCCCACCCTCCCTGCTATCCCCCCACCCTCCCTGCTATCCTCCCACCCTCCCTACTATTTTCTCACCCTCCTGCTATCCTTCCACCCTCCCTGCTATCCTCCACTCTTCCTGCTATCCTCCCACCCTCCTGTTATCCTCCACCCCCTGTTATCCTCCCACCCTCCCTGTTATCCTCCCACCCTCCCTGTTATCCTCCCACCCGACTATCCTCCCACCCTTCTTGCTATCCTCCCACTCTCCTGCTATCATCCCACTCTCCCTGCTATCCTACCACTCTCCCTGCTATCCTCCCACACTCCCTGCTATCCTCCCACACTCTCTGCTATCCTCCCACTCTCCCTGCTATCCTCCCACCCTCCTTGATATCCTCCCATAATCCCACCATCCCTGCTATCCTCCCACCCTCCCTTCTATCCTCCCACTCTCCCTGCTATCCTCCCACTCTACCTGCTATCCTCCCACTCTTCCTGCTATCCTCCCACCCTCTGCTATCCTCCCACCCTCCCTGCTATCCTCCCACCCTCCCTACTATCCTCCCACCCTCCCTACTATCCTCCCACCCTCACTGCTATCCTCCCACCCTCCCTACTATCCTCCCACCCTCCCTGCTATCCTCCCACCCTCCCTCCTATCCTCCCCACCCTCCCTGCTATAAAACCCACCCTCCCTACTATTTTCCCACCCTCCCTGCTATCCTCCCATTCTCCCTGCTATAATCCCACCCTCCTGCTATCCTCCCACCCTCAATCCTCCCACTCCCTGCTATCCTCCCACTCTCCCTGCTATCCTCCCACTCTCCCTGCTATCCTCCCACTCTCCCTGCTATCCTCCCACTCTCCCTGCTATCCTCCCACACTCCCTACTATCCTCCCACCCTCTCTGCTATCCTCCCACTCTCTCTGCTATCCTCCCACCCTCTACTATCCTCCCACCCCACCCTCCCTCCTATCCTCCCACTCTCCGTGCTATAATCCCACCCTCCCTGCTATCCTCCCACCCTCTCTGCTATCCTCCCATCCTCCCTGCTATCCTCCCATCCTCCCTGCTATCCTCCCATCCTCCCTGCTATTCTCCCACCCTCCCTGCTATCCTCCCAACCTCCCTGCTATCCTCCACCCCTCCCTGCTATCTTCCCATCCTCCCTGCTATCCTCCCACCTCTCTGCTATCCTCCCACCCTACCTACTATTTTCTCACCCTTCCTGCTATCCTTCTACCCTCCCTGCTATCCTGCCACTTTCCCTGTTATCATCCCACCTTCCCTGCTATCGTCCCACCCTCCCTACTATCCTCCCACCTTCCCTGCTATCCTTCCACCCTCTCTTATATCCTCTATCCCTCTCTACTATCCTCCCACCCTCCCTACTATCCTCCCATCCTCCCTACTATCCTCCCATCCTCCCTGCTATCCTCCCATCCTTCCTGCTATCCTCCCACTCTCCTTGCTATCCTCCCACGCTCCCTACTCTCCTCCCACTCTCCCTACTCTCCTCCCACTCTCCCTGCTATCTTCCCACCTTCCCTATTATCCTTCTATCCTCCCTGCTATCCTCCCATCCTCCCTGCTATCCTCCCATCCTCCCTGCTATCCTCCCATCCTCCCTGCTATCCTCCCATCCTCCCTGCTATCCTCCCACCCTGCCTGCAATCCTCCCACACAGCCGGCTATCCTCTCTACTATCCTCCCATCCTCCATACTATCCTCTCATCCTCCCTGCTATCCTCCCACCCTCCCTGCTATCTTCCCTACTATCCTCCCATCCTCCCTGCTATCCTCCCACCCTCCCTGCTATCCTCCCATCCTCCCTACTATCCCTCTTCTTCAGCCTGACAACTTTTGTGGTAATATGAAAAGTCTATTTGTATTGTTGCATTGTTGTATTTTGTGTTGTGTTCTTTTGTTTTATTTGTGTTGTATTGTTTCGTATTGTGTTGGTGCTGTATTGTTTTTCATTGTTTGTGTTGCATTGTTTGTGTTTTTGTGTTTCTCTTTGCTTGTGTTTGTGTTGTTTGTGTCGTATTGTTTGTGTTCTATTGTTTGTGTTGTATTGTTTGTGTCGTGTTTATGTTGTTTGTGTCATATTGTTTGTTTTGTATTGTTTGTCTTGTGTTTGTGTCGTATTGTTTGTGTTGTTGTTGTTGTGTACATGGTTGGCGAAACGTTTCCAGAATATAGATTCCTAATTGTTGCACAAGTGACACATTCTTCAACTTGTTGACTTTGTAAACCATTTATGGATATAAGTTGCACATTGTGCACCTTACATTCCTCCTGTGGACGGTAGCGGCAGGTGGAACCTTGCTGGTGCCCTGCAACCCCAGGCAGGTGGAACCTTGCTGCCCTGCAACCCCAGGCAGGTGGAACCTTGCTGCTGCCCTGCAACCCCAGGCAGGTGGAACCTTGCTGCTGCTCTGCAAGCCCAGGCAGGTGGAACCTTGCTGCTGCCCTGCAAGCCCAGGCAGGTGGAACCTTGCTGCTGCCCTGCAAGCCCAGGCAGGTGGAACCTTGCTGCTGCCCTGCAAGCCAGGCAGTGGAACCTTGCTGCTGCCCTGCAAGCCAGGCAGGTGGAACCTTGCTGCTGCCCTGAAGCCCAGGCAGGTGGAACCTTGCTGCTGCCCTGCAAGCCCAGGCAGGTGGAACCTTGCTGCTGCCCTGAAGCCCAGGCAGGTGGAACCTTGCTGCCCTGCAAGCCCAGGCAGGTGGAACTGCTGCTGCCCTGCAAGCCCAGGCAGGTGGAACCTTGCTGCTGCCCTGCAAGCCCAGGCAGGTGGAACCTTGCTGCTGCCCTGCAAGCCCAGGCAGGTGGAACCTTGCTGCTGCCCTGCAAGCCCAGGCAGGTGGAACCTTGCTGCTGCCCTGCAAGCCAGGCAGGTGGAACCTTGCTGCTGCCCTGCAAGCCCAGGCAGGTGGAACCTTGCTGCTGCCCTGCAAGCCCAGGCAGGTGGAACCTTGCTGATGCCCTGCAAGCCCAGGCAGGTGGAACCTTGCTGCTGCCCTGCAAGCCCAGGCAGGTGGAACCTTGCTGCTGCCCTGCAAGGCCAGGCAGGTGGAACCTTGCTGCTGCCCTGCAAGGCCAGGCAGGTGGAACCTTGCTGCTGCCCTGCAAGCCCAGGCAGGTGGAACCTTGCTGCTGCCCTGCAACCCCAGGCAGGTGGAACCTTGCTGCTGCCCTGCAACCCCAGGCAGGTGGAACCTTGCTGCTGCTCTGCAAGCCCAGGCAGGTGGAACCTTGCTGCCCTGCAAGCCCAGGCAGGTGGAATCTTGCTGCTACCCTGCAAGCCCAGGCACGTGGAACCTTGCTGCTGCCCTGCAAGCCCAGGCAGGTGGAACCTTGCTGCTACCCTGCAAGCCCAGGCAGGTGGAACCTTGCTGCTGCCTGCAAGCCCAGGCAGGTGGAACCTTGCTGCTGCCCTGCAAGGCCAGGCAGGTGGAACCTTGCTGCTGCCCTGCAAGCCCAGGCAGGTGGAACCTTGCTACTGCCCTGCAAGCCCAGGCAGGTGGAACCTTGCTGCTACCCTGCAAGCCCAGGCAGGTGGAACCTTGCTGCTGCCCTGCAAGCCCAGGCAGGTGGAACCTTGCTCTGCCCTGCAAGCCCAGGCAGGTGGAACCTTGCTGCTGCTCTGCAAGCCCAGGCAGGTGGAACCTTGCTGCTTCCCTGCAAGCCCAGGCAGGTGGAACCTTGCTGCTGCTCTGCAAGCCCAGGCAGGTGGAACCTTGCTGCTGCTCTGCAAGCCCAGGCAGGTGGAACCTTGCTGCTGCTCTGCAAGCCCAGGCAGGTGGAACCTTGCTGCTGCCCAGGGAACCTCTGCAAGCCCAGGCAGGTGGAACCTTGCTGCCCTCAGCCCAGGCAGGTGGAACCTGCTCTGCCTGAAGCCCAGGCAGGTGGAACCTGCTGCTGCCCTGCAAGCCAGGCAGGTGGAACCTGCTGCTGCCCTGCAAGCCCAGGCAGGTGGAACCTTGCTGCTGCCCTGCAAGCCCAGGCAGGTGGAACCTTGCTGCTGCCCTGCAAGCCCAGGCAGGTGGAACCTTGCTGCTGCCCTGCAAGCCCAGGCAGGTGGAACCTTGCTGCTGCCCTGCAAGCCCAGGCAGGTGGAACCTGCTGCCTGCAAGCCCAGGCAGGTGGAACCTTGCTGCTGCCTGCAAGCCCAGGCAGGTGGAACCTTGCTGCTGCCTGCAAGCCCAGGCAGGTGGAACCTTGCTGCTGCCCTGCAAGCCCAGGCAGGTGGAACCTTGCTGCCTGCAAGCCCAGGCAGGTGGAACCGCTGCTGCCTGCAGCAGCAGGTGGAACCTGCTGCTGCCCTGCAAGCCCAGGCAGGTGGAACCTTGCTGCTGCTCTGCAAGCCCAGGCAGGTGGAACCTTGCTGCTGCTCTGCAAGCCCAGGCAGGTGGAACCTTGCTGCTGCTCTGCAAGCCCAGGCAGGTGGAACCTTGCTGCTCTGCAAGCCCAGGCAGGTGGAACCCTGCTGCCAGCAGGTGGACTCCTGCAAGGCCAGGCAGGTGGAACCTTGCTGCTGCCCTGCAAGGCCAGGCAGGTGGAACCTTGCTGCTGCTCTGCAAGCCCAGGCAGGTGGAACCTTGCTGCCTTGCAAGCCCAGGCAGGTGGAACCTGTGCTGCCTGCAGCCAGGCAGGTGGAACCTTGCCTGCAAGCCCAGGCAGGTGGAACCTTGCTGCCTGCAAGCCGGCAGGGGAACCTGCTGCTGCCGCAAGGCCAGGCAGTGGAACCTTGCTGCTGCCTGCAAGGCCAGGCAGGTGGAACCTTGCTGCTGCCCTGCAAGCCAGGCAGGTGGAACCTTGCTGCTCTGCAAGGCCAGGCAGGTGGAACCTTGCTGCTGCCTGCGCCCAGGCAGGTGGAACCTGTGCCTGCAGCCGGCAGGTGGAACCTTGCTGCTGCCCTGCAAGGCCAGGCAGGTGGAACCTTGCTGCTGCTCTGCAGCCAGGCAGGGGAACTGGCCCTGCAAGAGTGCAGGTGACCTTGCTGCCTCTAAGCCAGGCAGGTGAACCTGCGCTGAAGCCCAGGCAGGTGGAACCTTGCTGCCTTGCTGCAAGCCCAGGCAGGTGGAACCTTGCTGCCTTGCAAGCCCAGGCAGGTGGAACTCTGTGCTGCAAGCCAGGCAGGTGGAACTTGCTGCATAGCCCAGGCAGGTGGAACCTTGCTGCCTTGCAAGCCCAGGCAGGTGGAACCTTGCTAATTCGTAACACTGTTATGGTGACGCCTGAAATACCAGTGTAACAAATATATATTATTGAGGTTGGGTTGGGTTAGGTTGGGTTGGGTTAGCTTCTCTTTGATTGCGCTACGTTACGTTAGTTTGTTAGACTGGGTTAGGTTACATAAACTTGTTAGACATTAAATTTCGCTTCAAATACGTAAATATTACAAGAAAGGGCGTCACACGTCTGGCAGGGTAGTAACCAAGCGACGCCAAATAATGTTAAAAATGTCTTTAAAACGAAGAAAGTGTTTTAGTGGTGGTGCTGAATGCAGAGTGGGGGTGGTGGTGGTGCTGAATGCAGAGTGGGGGTGGTGGTGGTGCTGAAGCAGAGTGGGGTGGTGGTGCGAAGCAGAGTGGGGTGGGTGGTGCTGAAGCAGAGTGGGGTGGTGGGCTGAATGCAGATGGTGGTGGTGGGCTGAAGCAGATGGGGGTGGTGGGCTGAATGCAGAGGGTGGGGGTGTGAATGCAGTGGGTGGGTGCTGAATGCAGATGGGGGTGGTGGTGGGCTGAATGCAGAGTGGGGGTGGTGGTGGTGCTGAATGCAGAGTGGGGGTGGGGGAATGCAGTGGTGGTGTGTGCTGAATGCAGAGTGGGGGTGGTGGTGGTGCTGAATGCAGAGTGGGGGGTGGTGGTGCGTGGGAATGAGAGATGGGGGGTGGTGGTGCTGAAGCAGAGTGGGGTGGTGTGCGGCTGAATGAGAGTGGGGGTGGTGGTGGTGCTGAATGCAGAGTGGGGGTGGTGGTGGTGCTGAGATGTGCGAAGAGTGGGGGTGGTGGTGGCTGAATGCAGAGTGGGGGTGGTGGTGGTGCTGAATGCAGAGTGGGGGGGTGGTGGTGTGAATGCAGAGTGGGGGTGGGTGGTGGTGTGAATGCAGAGTGGGGGTGGTGGTGGTGGTGTGAATGAGAGTGGGGTGGTGGTGGTGCTGAATGCAGAGTGGGGGTGGTGGTGTGAATGCAGATGGGGTGGTGGTGGTGTAATGCAGAGTGGGGGTGGTGGTGGTGTGAATGCAGAGTGGGGGTGGTGGTGGCTGAATGCAGAGTGGGGGTGGTGGTGGTGCTGAATGCAGAGTGGGGGTGGTGGTGGTGCTGAATGCAGAGTGGGGGTGGTGGTGGTGCTGAATGCAGAGTGGGGGTGGTGGTGCTGAATGCAGAGTGGGGTGGTGGTGCTGAATGCAGAGTGGGGGTGGTGGTGGTGCTGAATGCAGAGTGGGGGTGGTGGTGGGGGAATGCAGAGTGGGGGTGGTGGTGGTGCTGAATGCAGAGTGGGGGTGGTGGTGTGAATGCAGAGTGGGGGTGGTGGTGGTGTGAATGCAGAGTGGGTGGTGGTGGTGCTGAATGCAGAGTGGGGGTGGTGGTGGTGCTGAATGCAGAGTGGGGGTGGTGGTGGTGTGAATGCAGAGTGGGGGGTGGTGGTGGTGAATGCAGAGTGGGGGTGGTGGTGTGAATGCAGAGTGGGGTGGTGGGTGATCAGGTGGGGTGGTGGTGGGAATGCAGAGTGGGGGTGGTGGTGGGTGAATGCAGAGTGGGGTGGTGGTGGTGTGAATGCAGAGTGGGGGTGGTGGTGGTGCTGAATGCAGAGTGGGGGTGGTGGTGGGCTGAATGCAGAGTGGGGGTGGTGGTGGTGGTGCTGAATGCAGAGTGGGGGTGGGTGGTGGTGCTGAATGCAGAGTGGGGATGGTGGTGGTGGTGCGAATGCAGAGTGGGGGTGGTGGTGGGGGCTGAATGCAGAGTGGGGGTGGTGGTGGTGGGCTGAATGCAGAGTGGGGGTGGTGGTGGTGCGAATGCAGAGTGGGGTGGTGGTGGTGGTGCTGAATGCAGAGTGGGGGTGGTGGTGGTGGGCTGAATGCAGAGTGGGGGGTGGTGGTGGTGGTGCTGAATGCAGAGTGGGGGTGGTGGTGGTGGTGCTGAATGCAGAGTGGGGGGTGGTGGTGGTGGTGCTGAATGCAGAGTGGGGGGTGGTGGTGGTGGTGCTGAATGCAGAGTGGGGGGTGGTGGTGGTGGTGCTGAACGCAGCGTGGGAGTCATGAATGCAGCGTGGGAGAGGAAATTCACTATTCGTCCAAGACGTTCAGTACCCCACTCACCATCGTTCCTCCTCATTATCCCTCACACACACCCCTCACTCCTCTCCCTCACTCCTCTCCCTCACCTCCCTCACTCCTCTCCCTCACCTCCCAGTAGCTACTGTATTTCATCATAAGTCAGTAAAAGCACTTGATAAGAACATTGTAATTTATAGTTGACTGTGAACGTTGTGTTGATCATGTGGCTCCGGGGAGGCAGGCAGGGAGGGAGGAGGCAGGCAGACAGGGAGAGAGGCAGACAGACAGGGAGAGAGGCCGACAGAGAAGGGGGAAGACAGGGAAGGGGGAAGACAGGGAAGGGGGAAGACAGGGAAGGGGGAAGACAGGGAAGGGTGAAGACAGGGCGAGAGGCAGACAGGGCGAAAATCGGTGGCAGTGTTTCACAGGGAAGTCTACTTGGATCATTGTTATGGAATGTCTACTTCAGTGACGTCCTTCATCTCATCCCAGAATCCCGTGCATATGCAGACGACTGTACTCTGACATTTACTTATCCAAGAGAGGAAATACCAGCTGTTCTCAGTTACATCAATCTCTAGCTTAGTTATATCAGCCTGGGGAAGACGATGGTTGCATTTTCTTCTGAGAAAACGCAAATGATGGTCTCTAGGCACCATGCTGGAGCAGGGGTAAGAACATAAAACTGTGTAGCAGAGCCTACCCGAGGTAATAATTTGTGCGACCTAGTCTTGTCAAATAAAGAAATCCTCGTAAA
Organism: Cherax destructor; assembly: GCA_009830355.1. NCBI lineage: Eukaryota > Metazoa > Arthropoda > Malacostraca > Decapoda > Parastacidae > Cherax > Cherax destructor. Next base: position 6,430 of record WNWK01006051.1, on the reverse strand, counting down.
TAATCTGGAGATCACTGAAGAGGTTGGAGCAAGTGAAAACAAATCTGTAACCTTTAATATTACCTGAGAATGCAAGAATAAAGATAATACGGTAAAAGTCCCCGATTTTCATTCTGCCGATTATAATGAACTTAGAGAACACCTGTTTAATCTCGACTGAGGTAATCTAGCTAATGATTTTATTCATAGAGTAACGAAGGGATCTGCATTCATGGCTATTTTCTTAATATACATCGTGTTCAGAGTATATGTATTCCCCAGAGAGAAATTAGTTCAAATAATAACGATCCCAATGTGTTAACAGGAGGCTAAAGCATCTATTAGGACAGAAAAGAGGAATTTATAGGCTCATCAAAAGAGAAGAGATTAACCTTATTGACCAATACATTCAGTTTAAAAGAAGTGAAAAGGGGCATTAGAAAAGTTAAACGCAACTAGAAAATTAGGGTTGCTAATGAATCAGACTAATCCAAAATGGTTCTTTCTAGCGTATAGGATGAGTCAGTTAACAGGTAGGACCGCTGAGAATTGGAGATGGACAGTTGACTGATAATGAACTGTAAATGTGTTCTCTAATGGTTATTTCTTGTCAGAAGACAAATAATATCCCAACAATTAACTATTCGCTTCCTGAAGAAAACATTAAATAATATTACTGCCACGAGGGACATGGTTATCAAACAGGTAGATACACTGAAACAAAATAAGTCCCCGAGCCCTGACGAATTATTTTCAAGGGTAATTGTAGAATTCAAGTTGGAATGTAGTCAGTCATTAACGAATATGTTTAATGTGTCCATCCAAACTAATGTTGTGCCAGAGATGTGGAAGATGGCTAATGTAATTCCTATATTTAAATTAGGGGATAAGTCATTCCAGCAAATTATCCAATAAGCCTGACATTAGAACTTTACCTCCTATACCATGAACTGCCACTTTTCTTTAAGAGTCTTTTGTGAGGTACTCTATCAAAGGCTTTACTGAAATTCAAATAAACAGCAACATATTCTTTATCACTGTCTACTGCCTCTAATGCTTTATTGAAGAACGTCAGTAAATTTGTCAGGCAGGAACGACCTCTCGTGAACCCATGCTGAGATTCATTAATCAAATTATGTTCTTCAAGGTGACTTCTAATAATATCAGCTATAACTGAGACTAATAATTTGCCTTATGGGATGGTAATTTGATAGAATGGGCTTATTCCCTAATTTAAATATAGGAACTACATTAGACATCTTCCACATCTCTGGCACAACACCAGTTTGGATGGATGCATTAAACACGCTCGTTAATGGCTGACTAAGTTCCATCTGCATTCCTTAAGTAACCTTAAAAATAATTTGTTAGAGCCTGGGTACTTATTTTCTTCCTGTTTGATAACTATTTCCCTCTTTACAGTTATTTTTATTTTTTATTAACACAGTTATATTACTTAATTTGTTTTCTTCAGGAACTGAATAATTGTCAATTTCTGGGCTATCATTTAAGTCTTCTTGTGTAAAGACTGACAAGAAATAACCATTAAATAGAGAACACATTTCCTGGTCATTATCAGTCAGATGTCCATCCCCAATTCTCAGCAATCCCACTTTTTTCTTGACTTTTCTCCTATATACTTGAAAGAATCCTTTTGGATTAGCCTTTGATTCATTAGACACTTAACTTCATAGTTGCCTTTCTAAACCCCCCTTTTTTTTAATGAACGTATTGGTCAATAAGGTTAACCACTCTTCTTTTAATGCATCTATAAATTCCTCTTTTCTTATGTTCCTCCTTTCTTATGCATTGTGTTTAGCCTCTATGTAGAAACGAACATTCCATCCTTATCCGATCGTCGTGATGCACATTGCATTCGCTATTTTGTTCGCTCTCATGACCTCCGCAATCCTTCCATGTATAGGATTGTTACAGATGTTAGTAGACGCTCTTTATTTGTTCGTCGCCCCTGCTTACTTCATCCCTTTTCTCTTCGTCTACATTCACTCCTGTCTTCCCTTCAGCTCCCACCTCTATATGTTCATGTGACATCTCCCTTTCCCCTACCCCCTTGGGAAGTTCCTGCTGTCCGTGTCTGTTCTATTCCTCTACCTTGCGCGAAAGCCCAACTGCCTACGGCGGCTTCTCGCTCTTTCTTTCTAGACCACTCACGTTCTCATTCCCATGCCATCGCAGTGTACACCGATGGTTCAAAGTCGTCTGACGGCGTCGGATTCGCAGCAGTGTTTCCGGACAGCGTCGTACGAGGGCATCTATTACCCTCGGCTAGCATATTTACTGCTGAATTGTATGCCATTTTTGTGGCACTTATCCGTATTGCATCTATGCCTGTGTCACCATTTGTGGTCGTTTCAGACTCCCTTAGTGCTTTACAGGCTATCCGTAAAATTGATACACCTCACCCCCTAGTTCTTCGTATCCACCTTTGGTTACCGTCAGCAGTACATGACCTTCCAGTTTCATATAGAGGTGTTCCTTTCACAGACTATTTTGCGGTCATTGCTACCCACCTTCGCACCCATTGGCAACAACGCTGGTCTGACCTGCTGAATAACAAACTTCATTCTATTAAACCGATTATAGGTTTCTGGCCTTCTTCTTGTCACCAATGTCGAGGTTGGGAGACTACACTCTCCCGTCTTCCCATCGGCCACACTCGTCTTACTCACGGGTATCTCATGGAGAGGCTCCCTGCCCCTCTCTGTGAGCATTGTCAGGTTCCAGTGTCTGTTCGGACATATCTGTTGGACTGCCCACTCTGTCAACGAGCACGCAGAATTTACCTCCAACGCGTCTTCGCTCTGCAGCCTTTCTTTACTGTTGCTGCTGAGCCGCTGCCCCACATATCCATCCCTTTTTCTCGTCTCATTCACCCTGCTCCCTTCAGTCCCACCTCTATATGTTCATGACATCTCCTTCCCTCCCCTACCGCGTAGGCAGTTGGGCTTGCGCAAGGTAGAGGAATAGAACAGACACGGACAGCAGGAACTTCCCAAGGGGTAGGGAAGGGAGATGTCACATGAACATATAGAGGTGGGAGCTGAAGGAAGACAGGAGGAATGTAGACGAAGAGAAAAGGATGGATATGTGGGGCAGCGCTCAGCACAACAGCCTGTACCAGGCAGCACCAGACGAGCCTGGCCCATGGCCGGGCTCAGAGTGTGATACTCTTGAACCTCTTCAAAGGTATATCCCAAGGTAAAGGTATTCCCTTCTTGCAGATGGACCCTCCTTTAATCCTGACTCTCTCGTTGACTTTTTGACAGAAACTGACTTACTACACAAACTCTGAAGATTATACCTCTAGCACCTTCCTCAGTCCCTTCTACCTTGATCTCTTGCTACCCTCTATCCCTGCACTATCCACCGTCCTGCTGCACTCCATACCCTACTAATCATCCATCTCCCTCTTACAACCCATTCTCCCTGCATCCTGCAATAACCTGCAGCGCTGTATAACCCCTGTGGTTTAGCGCTTCTATTTGATTATAATAATATGCATTGTGTTAAGAACCTGCCTAGTATGGGCCAATAGGCCTGCTGCAGTGTTCCTCCATTATGTTCTTATCACTCACATCTAGATCCCTCACACGGTTAAGCTCACCTGAATGCTTCAGGTGAGCCTGACTAATCGTACCCAGAAGTTTCGATAAATATTTAGCAAAAACTCCTGCTAGCTTGTGCGAGACGCTGCCAATACCAGATGTAATGTGGGTCTTTGGTGATCCATAAAGCCTCGCTGGTCTGGGGTTGGTACCGACGAGGTGCATATCTGTACCACTTACCTCAACTGAATACAGATTTGTTGATGTTTTATGCATAAAAATATAGATATATAAACCATAACCTTGTTGAATTAAATAGTCTAGCTCATTCCATACATGTTACTGTTGAGTTTGAAAAAAATAACTCATTGCCTTTTATCTCTTATTTATTAAGGGAAACTATGACTTTAGATTCAAAATACAGCAAACCAACAAATAACTGCTCTTATGTGCTCTATTATTCTTCACATCATGATAGTTAAACTTTCTGTATTCTCATCAATGTTTTTGAGAGCTGTATGTATTTGCAGCCCAGAGTTCATAAATGAAGAAATCTTGAAGATTTATGGTGTATGTATAGATGCTTCATCTACCGCTAATCGCATTCAGAACTTTAATAGACATCTAGTTCATAAATTATCACTAGCAACAGTAAATTGTTATTTTCTGTTTAATTGGTATGTTTATATAGGGGGGGGGTTGTAATGGGAATGTTTATAGAGAGGGATGGGGGTTATAATGGGAATGTTTATAGAGGGGATGGGGTTATGATGGAATGTTTATAGAGGGGATGGGTTATAATGGGAATGTTTATGAAGGGGATGGGGTTATAATGGGAATGTTTATAGGGATGGGGTTATAATGGGCATGTTTATGGAGGGGATGGGGTTGTATTGGGAATGTTTATGGAGGGGATGGGGTGTTTGGGAATGTTTATGGAGGGGGATGGGGGTTGTATTGGGAATGTTTATGGAGGGGGATGGGGCTGGAACTTAGGTCACAGTTTTCCTTGTTTATCATGAGGTCGAATAGATGAATAAATATCCAGTAGAATTTACCATTGTTATATTGACGATACCTTTCTAATATGTAAATCACTGGACCAGGTGTCATTGTTCTTGTAATATTTAAATTCAAAATAATATTGAATTTATAGCTGAAGTAAAGACAAACGGAATATTGCCTTTACTTGACCTTCTTGTCAGGCCTAGTGATAAGTGTTAGTGGTAAGTGTTAGTGGTAAGTGTTAGTGAGTAAGTGTTAGTGATAAGTGTTAGTGATAAGTGTTAGTGATAAGTGTTAGTGATAAGTGTTAGTGGTATGTGTTAGTGATAAGTTGTTAGTGATAAGTTGTTAGTGATAAGTGTTAGTGATAAGTGTTAGTGATGAAACTTTTAGCACTTAAATGTATAATAAACCAACATTTACTGGCTTAACTACAAAATTTTCTTAGTTTACAAGTTGCAGAATCAACGAAATTCGTTAACCACATAACCTACTAAATGTCTACACATTATTTGTCTTCATTCAGAATTTGAATATAAACAACTTTTGTTTGAATGGTTTTAACATATTTTTAATAGATTAATACACTGGTCAATAGACATAATGTGATACTTTATCTCCACGAGTAAACAGTAACAGAACTTAGTAATTCTGTTTACAAAACGGGTTTTTTTACCCAGTAACTTGAACAGACAACATCTACGCATAAACTTTCAAACCATTTTATTCCCAGTTGATAGTTATATTTAAGACTAAATATATTACACGTTTCTAAAGTTTGAAGATCTTGTGTTGAACTACAGTCCTCTGTATTCTACAAGTATAATTGTCATGCTGTAGCTGTAATGATTTGTGTATTGGAAAAAATTAAGAGTGAGCTGAGTGAGGGTATCTTGAACTTTGGCAGATTTATTCTAACAGACCATCAGGTGATCATGTGGTGCCATGTTAACACTGAACCTACGCACCTCACTATGTACCTTGACTCCTAGTGTTGTCCAGTACATACAGCACCATGCTGGGGGCCACAGTGATCCATCACCGTGGTGGTGGCCACAGTGATCCATCACCGTGGTGGTGGCCACAGTAATCCAACACCGTTTTTTTGGCAACTGATCCAACATTGTGGTTGTGCCACAGATCCAACACCGTTTTGGTGGCAATGATCCAACACGGGGTGGTGGCTGCCACAGTGATCCAACACCGGGGTGGTGGCTGCCACAGTGATCCAACACCGTGGTGGTGGCTGCCACAGTGATCCAACACCGTGGTGGTGGCTGCCACAGTGATCCAACACCGTGGTGGTGGCTGCCACAGTGATCCAACACCGGGGTGGTGGCTGCCACAGTGATCCAACACCGTGGTGGTGGCTGCCACAGTGATCCAACACCGGGTGGTGGCTGCCACAGTGATCCAACACCGGATGGTGCCGCAGTGATCCAACACCATGGTGGCCACAGTGATCCAACACCGGTGGCTGCCACAGTGATCCAACACCGTGGTGGTGCTCCAGTGATCCAACACCGGGTGGTGGTGCCCAGTGATCCAACACCGTGAGTGGTGCCAGCAGGATCCAACACCGTGGTGAGTGGTGCCACAGTGATCCAACACCGTGGTGGTGGCTGCCAGTGATCCAACACCGTGGTGGTGGCTGCCACAGTGATCCAACACCGTGGTGAGTGGCTGCCCAGTGATCCAACACCTGTGTGCTGCAGTGATCCAACACCGTGGTGGTGCCACAGTGATCCAACACCTGGTGGCTGCAGTGATCCAACACCGGTGGTAGCTGCACAGTGATCCAACACCTGGTGGTGCTGCAGTGATCCAACACCGTGGTGCGCCACAGTGATCCAACACCTGGTGCGCAGTGATCCAACACC